>JASDQU010170104.1:42331-54648 GCA_032191745.1 Picea mariana | reverse complement strand
ACCAATTTTGAGTTGTTTTATCGACAATGGTACCATTTGTCGAGGGAACAATTTCAATTAACCTATAATTTAGACTCTAAAAAGAAACCTAGTGCTACGGGTAGGATCACTTTTTTATCTGAGGGTAAATTTTAAAGTCTTTGTCCACAATGACATCAATTGTCAATGCGATGAGTTTGAATTTTAACCACTTTAAGAAAAGGGTGCTACCGATAGTGCCAATTTTTTATTTAGGGGTAAAAATAGACACTTTGAAAAAATGAAAACTCTAGAGATTTCTCATTAAGTTAATAACTTTGTTAAGTAAAGAATCTGAAAATGTAACATTTCCTCTTCCCGTCCCAAAATGAAAAATAAGAGAATCAATACTTATTCATTGATTTTTCATTTCTATATGGTTAAAAAAACATAGAGAAAGGTGTTGTGGAGATATATTAGTTTCCTAGGGAACTTGACAAACTCTTAAATATGTACACCATAATAAAATATACTTGGAATTACAAGTAAAGAAAAAAACAAGAATGCCACTTATTATGAAGAAAAAGAAGAGTTAGGCCTCCTTACTTAAATGAATTTATCTTTCCACCTAATATGAGAGTTTTCCAACGTTGTATGAAAATTAATAATGATTATTTTTGAATAACCAAACAAACTAAGAAAAAATATTTACTACTAAAAAAATAACAAATATACAATTCCTTTAGAGAATGAAATCCCACCTATCTCACGAGCTACAAATACCATAAGTTATGCTTGGAAATTTTTTTGAAAGGGAAACTTCATCAAATCAAATTAAAGAGGAAGACATCCACAAATACCATAAAAGGCAATCATCCAAGACAAAAAAATAATAATGAAGAATAACCTAAATTATGGCTAACAAAGAAGAGAGTGACTACTATCTATAGTAGTGCCTTGTCAAGGAGAGGAAGATGATGGAGGAAGAGAAAGTCAAGGCCCAATCCAAAAGCATGTAAATAAAGTAAAAATTAAAACTTGAGAGACATAATAAAATAATATTAAGATTATATCACAAAATGTGAGAGTAAGGGGTTTAATAGAGTAAAATTTCCAACCCATAAATCAAAGGAATATGGGAACCTTCTTTTCACTCATTTATGGTTGTACACTATGAATCCACATGAGTTTGGCAGTGTTTTGTAGGTATGTAAAAAAATAGGATTTTTTTTATATCTATGGGATTTAGATGTGTATCTAATTAATTAACTATAAGAAGGGTTTATTAAAATATATAATTTTTATTTGTGTGTAAAATTTTTATTGGTAATCATATACACCGAGAATATAGGTGGGTTCATCTTTGGACACACTTGTACACCTATGTTGGTATTAAAAGAGTAGTATCACATTAGATAAAATCTGTATATAATTTTAATCTTCCATGTAACCTAGGGTATATCAAAAGCCCTATAGGTGTACCTGAGACCATACTTAGATTTCATTTCAACCATCTATATCTATGCTACATTGAGTGTAGTGGAAACATTCAGTAATTTACTCAATATATGAGATAAAATAAAATATTCAAATGATAGAATGAATAAGAAACGATATAATATGATGATTACAATGAAGGAGGGCCCTATTAAATATGCATACAGGGAATGCCTTGATATATTTTCCGAAAGGTTGTGTCTTTTACTTATTTATTTCTTATTTATAAATATTTACTATTATCTTTACTTATCTTTATCTTACCTTTTATACATACCATTTCCTTCCTCTTCAAAATTTATTTGTCCTCAAAGTAAGGGTAATGAAGGGTCTTGTTGGTGAACTTTGCTTCCTATGGAAGGTTCTGACATTGAACAATGCACTTTTTAATGGTTCTAGAGTGAATATTATTCTCCATGGTGGAATTATTCGAGATGATTGATGATGATGCTCCATCTAGAATTTAGATGCAATATCTCCCCTAGAATTAAGATAGTCTTATCATGAAGTTTCTTGATAGCCTCTCCCCTATGATTTATTATTCCACCACCCTTGTGGTAGGATGAAGCAATCGAAAAACATTTTTTGTAGGTCATCCAAGCCATTTAGTTTTATTAATAACATTGGTTCTTGTTGTTTCATCTTTTCTTATTTTCTTAGAGAGATTAATTACCCCATATATTTTATTCGTGTCTATTTGCATGTATATAGTTTTTTATTGTTACATTGGTGGCCTAGTGACCACTTGTCTTCACAATATGTACATTTTTTTACCCATTTCTTATTTGTGTCCTAGTGTTTTAATATTCCCTTAAGGGGCATGGTATATACTTGTTAGTATTGTCTGTAGAGTATTTATTTGATCTGCTATATAAATATTTGTTTGATCTTTCTAGACCTATGCATGATGCCCTATTGGATTTTTTTTTGTTCAATTATTTTTCTACATGTCTAGCATCCTCAACAATCTTAGGGTTCCATAGTTTTCTTTCACTACATATGTAATCCTTCAACCCATGTATATAAATGTTTAGCAATTGTTCATTTGTGAATCTTCTTTGTCTTGTTGTTAGAACTTCTCATTCATGTGTATAATCATTTATGATTCCTTTTTGTTTAAGATGCACAAATTTGTTATATAAGTCATTGTCTTCTTCGTCATGGAACATTTTTAATAAGGTATTTGTGAAAATTTTCTAATGAAAGGAACGAGTGTTACGTTTTTTTTACTATCATAGAAACTAATCATTATATTCCCCTTCTAAGTTGTTGGATGTTGTCATTGTTTTTTCCCATTCACACAGTGAGATATTTGATTCAAATATACCCTCCATTTTGTTGACCTAGACAACGACTCCTCTATGGTCCTTACCATCAATTTTGGTAATTATTTTTAAAATTTTTGATAACATCTATCTTGAAATCTTGAGTTATGCATATTACCTGAAAAAATTAGTTTTGGTGCTTCTTGATGTCTCTCATCACTTGTATTTTGTGATTCTAGACTTTATGGCGGTCTTCAGTAGATTAAGGGTTTTGGAAATAATGTGTCTACCCGTTCGATTAATTTCTCAATTCTTTCACTATGATCATTAAGTCTCTTTTTTATTTCATAATTATCATCACCCCTTATTTGTGGTTATTCTTCCCATTGATTATAAGATATTTCCATTAATCTATTAATTTTCTTCCCTTGTTATATAAACCAATCAATTTTTTTCTCCCTTTACAATAATGCAAGGGAACACAAGATATATAAGAATTTATATATTGATTATTCCATATCCAAATAGGTTTACAATAGAGTGCATAAATACACTAGAATGAATATAGTCACGTCTTTAGACAATGGACATGACTTAATATTGATGGTATAATTAATATAAATGACATTAAATGTAATATACAATAAAGGTATATTACAAGTCATCCCTTCATGAAAATCTTTTTCCTTGAAGCATGGATAAAGACTAATGCTTGAATCTAAACTCATCATTTTTTTCATTTTAGACTTGAATATTTTCTCCTTTAACTATGCAATTCTCAGGCTCAAGTTATTAATCAACTTGTTTTTTGATTTAGTTTTCTTGCGAAGATCAACCACCATTTTCTTATGGTCCACTGTTTTAGACTTGGCATAGCTCCTTGCTAGATTCACCTGCAGACATTATTTTCTTTTGTTGCTTTTGAGGATTGCTTGAAAGGATGGTTATTTTGTCACTTGGATGCTTCATGATTTTACAAAAATGGTTATGGTCCCAAGATATCATTTTAATCCATTTTTTTGTTGTCTCCTCAACTTCTAAAGAATTAGCAGTAAATTGGTTTATCTCCTCCGTCGTGAACTTAGATGATGGACTAGAAAAACTAGTTTCGAAGGTCTCTTCAACAATAGTTCACATTGTCTTTAGTTCTTTCAAAAGGTTGTGTTCTAAAGCCTTTATATCATATGTCTTCCACTATGAAAACTCACGTTCCTTGTCATATCGTACTTATATAGAAAAACATATATCAGATTTACATGTTGTTGGGAAAGAAATCCTAGGGGACTTGAGAATGCCTTTGATGGATGGAGAGAGGGAAAATTCTCTTTGGACCCAAAAATCATTATTATATTTATTCTTTGTTAGAAAATGAGAAGATAGAATTTCAATACAATCATATAGTGAGGGGTTACAATGAAAATGTGGTCTCGGAGAATGTTGAGGGATGTTTGGAAGTAAAAAGGGGAAATTTCATTGTAGGGTAAGACTTTTATTATGACATGGGGATGCATATACCTTACCGTTTTGGATTTGCAAAGACTTTAAATAAATATCGATTGATTCAACACTTGCATCCATTGCATCCAATTCACTAAGATGACATGGAATTTATGGAGGTCGAGACTTCATAAATGAACTTCTAAAATCCATAGCTTGCAGAAGTGTTTTTTTTGAAATTGGAGACATTGACTTTCTCACCGATGGTAGCTTTGTTGGTTGTTGTTGAAAGGAATCACCAAAATTATCTTGCTCTATATCCATCCCTTCAGGTACTATAATATTTACAAGTGAAGTATATGTCGGGTTCACATCCCATCTTAATTGTAAATACATAATGCAATCCTCTTCTCTTAGAAAATTATTCAGGAAACTATCAAACTTTTGGTCTACTTCATCATCTTCCATTGTGAAAGGGATGGATGGGTCTTCAATAACTTGAGTACTAAGAGGATAGAATACCATATACTTACATAATATTTTGTATGAATTTCTATCCTTGAAATAAAATAATTGTTCATGCTCTACTTTGGGATACTCCTTGTCATCGCATTGTTTTTCTTTCAACTCAGATTTCTCATATTTCTGCAGTTCCACACTATCTTGAAAGTTGTTGGTATCATAAAATGTATTGCAACATCTATCAGTCATAGCAATAGATTTGTCTTAATCAAAGGGTGAAGAATAAGAATGACCTCAAGGAGAAGAAAGGGGACAAGATTTATTTGAAGGATACCCACACAAACGTCTTGGTGACCTATCCAAATTTCCTTTTTTACATTGGCATGGACTCTCCAAATTACCAGGGATTCTATTCCCATTCTCTATTACTTCAAACTCGATTCTCTTGTCATTGTAATTTATACTACAATCTAATAATAATTCATTAAATTTGTAAATCTTGGCATCCAACTAAGTATTTATTGCAACAGTTACTTGACTTACAAGACATGCACAAAATTATTTAAGAACTTTTCTCAATTCCAATGTGGAGGGAGTAGTGGAAATATTGGTAAGTGCGGAAGAAATGGTGTCCAGGCTCTGATACCAATTGCAGGGGAGCACAAGATATATATGAATTTATATATTCAATATTCATTTATTTATTATTCCATATCCAAATAGGTTTACAATAGTGCACATAAATACAAAAGAATGAATATAGTCATGTCTTTGGACAATGGATGTAACTTAACATTGAAAGTATAATTGATACAAAAAATATTATACTAATATACAATAAGGTGTATTACAAACCAATGGGATAGGTGGAAAATAAGGGTGTCAGGAAGGGTAGGTGGGCCCACTAAAGAAATATATTACAAGGGATGGGTGTCACTATGATTAGGGAGAAAATAAGAATCCAATGGGATAAGTCTCATATAAGGGTGTCGACGGGACCACTATACTCTTTTTTAAACTTCTATGGAGTTAGACTCTGACCTGAAGAATATTGTAGTGACATAATTCTCAGATTGTTAACAAGGGAAATTATGTAGGAATTTCATAACCGGGATGTAGGAGGCAGGGTTGCACAGAAAAATATTTTTTTTGTTCCTTTTATGTTATGTTCCATTCCCAAGGGTTAGGGTTTTCGAGGTTCTTATAGATAATGGTTTTTCCTGTGCTATAGCTCTCTGATATACATCAGGGGTAGAACAATAGTAACTAGACCAATATCTCAGGGCACCAACTAAGGAGGCTCGGTCATACCCTTATTCGTACTACCCGACTACTTTGGTACTAGGTAGTTTCTTCCCAAGTTTCATTCTTGGTGTCACTATAGCAGTCAGGAAACCGATCGGCTGATGTAGTGCTGGTTTTAGGAGACCTAGGGGACTCTCGATATACCTTACGATACGTGGGAATGATTGATATGTACATATTGTGTCTGATGCGGTACTACTTGAAGAGGTACCAACAGGGGTTACAAAGGTTTCCAACAAGGTGAAACATTTATTTCGAGTAAACCTATGAAATCATCTATGTTTCCTACGTGTAGTCTTCCCCAACCAAAATTTTACCCGATGAACGACATATATTTGTGCTTTCAAGACATCCACAATACACGTCTCTAACCTGGAAAAACAATTCCCATAATTTCAAAACAATTCCCATAATTTCTGCAGAGGAAAGTGCTTTGATACCAGTTGTAAGGTACCATATGTATTATAACAATAGAAATAGAATTATTGTGGCAAATACTAGTGGAACAACAAAATATTGAGAATCACAGCACCAAAAATGATACCTTTATTGATATAAATCCAATTTCACTTGCCTCTTCTAAAGGGAAACCTCCAACAAAGTAGATATCTATTACAATAATTCTCAAGACAATACTTTCTAATGCCTTCTACTCTTATTTATACTAATTTGGTCTTCTAAGGAACATTCTAGAGGAAGATCTTTCTAGAAGAAAAAGATTCTATTAAGTATTCTTACATTATAGTTGTTTGCATTATTAAATAATCCTTATTAACTAATTTCAACCTTTATTACATGGAAGATATATTATTCTACCTACGTGAGGGGTTAGGGAGGTTAGGTCCCTAACAATTTACAAATATACATCGCTAATATGGGGATTAACAACTGGAGTGTTACAAAAAGGGGGAAGCATGATGATGACCAGTATGTTAAAAGTGGATAAACAATTATATTGACATACATGAAGTAGAAATATTAAAGGGTATAAAATTTTCATGAAAAAATGGATACCAAAGATATCTGGTAAAAATAGAAGTCTTTTAATTAGAAAAATGTATTGGGAGATGAAAAATGAATTAGGGATAACCTTTTTAATCTTAAATCCAACATATTTTTTTTTTTTTGTAAATCAGAGTAGAATGCTATATATTTCTATAGAAAGTATGATACAAAATGGGGATCCTGGTCTGCCTAAGGGAAACCAGACCAGGGGACCCTTACTGTTGGTTTTTAATAAAACTCCTAGAGGTAACTGGTCTTCCAAAATTAGAAACCAGACCAGACCTCCCTTTTTAAAGTATGAGAAGCATAGCCAAAAAATATAGAGCTAACTAACCGCTCAACTGATACTACCAAGTCTGCCACAATTTATACTACACCCGACTACTTCCTCGGCATGAATTCGATTAAAGACAAAATACTAAAAGTCACTAGAGCACCTGGGAGTGGTCCTTCACCCCACTCACTTGGCCTTTGTTTTCATGCTTTGGGGAGATAGTTATGGTTCTTCTAATCTAGGCCGGTCCTCCTTGGCCATCCGCAGGTGTTATGTCCATATGGTGGACGTATCTCAAGTACAAATGAAATTGCGCAACCAACCACTCTTGTTTACTTTTCTAGTCCTTTTCAACCACCACGAACAACTTGACAATAGTTTCTAGCCCGCTGATACGACGATAAATTTCATCTAGCATAGTTTTAATCTCTTGGTGGTCGTTCGGGCGTGCCTCCTCCCGATCATACTTTACTTTCCCTATCAACATTTTGGTAAACCATTTTGTCTCCACTGTTCTATGGTACAGGGTCTCCTTGGGATGGGTAGCCCCCATATCCGTTATCTAGTCTACCTCCTGCACAATCTCCCCCCACTCTTTACCGCTCTACTCCTCCTTGATTTCTTCCTCCCACTTACTGAATGTGGCCTTCCCTTTCACCGAGACCATCGTATGGAACGTGTTCTTGACCTCTCTTGTGGCATGCTCAATTCTGGTCAAACACCTCGATATTTATGGGACATCCTTCCCCTGGGGGATTCTCTTTCTCTGAGTATGTTTCAAGCGCTCCATGTCTCTATGCCTACCCAATTATCTACTTTTCCCTTTCTCCCAGTGCCTCACTTTGTGTCTCTCCTTAACTACCATGTTCTTGAGACTATAATTTTCACTACCAGCTAACACCTTCTGGTTGTAGCCTTGTCTGCAACTCTTCTTCTTATAATGTTCCCTCTTCTGAGGGCCTATACCTCCTATTAATTTTATCCTTAAGTGGTGAGAATGACCTTCTTTATTGGCTAGTAAGGCTAGTCGGGCCATTATGTTATGATCTCTTTCCCGGTCCTTGCTTCTATCCCTGCTTGCGCTGTATCCGGACACTCTTGGCTCCATACTTGTCCTGGGGGTCAGTGATCCTCCCTTGGTAATCACCATATCCACACCTCTTAACTCGTCATGAGTTTCTGACCTGCTACTTGGCCTCTCTCCCTTACTATAACCTCTACACTTGCTTTTGTTTAGTACTTCCTTTCATCTTCCCACTTGCTTCCTGTCATGTTCCCACATGATAAATGGGGTTCAGGTGTTGTGACTATCATATGCCTCCTAGGTACCATGCTAGGTGGAGGAGCCCCACATCATCCTTGATGTGACCCTCGTCTCTGAAGTTGCGACCGTGATCTCGTTCCGCCAAGTGGATGTAGTTTGATCTGAGTTCCCCCCTTGGGATTCTGAACCAAACCTTGTCCAAATCATGTCCGTCCCTGTTTACCCCTTCGTTGGCTAGCCTATCCGCTAGTGGATTTTTCATCCTGTGAATCCATATAAACTCTATCATGTTCAGGGTTCTCAGGTGTTCCCTGATTTTTTGAATGGAATGTGCTAGATGCCAATGCCTTTGCACCTTTCCCACCTTGGTTCCGTACTGGAGTTCCTTCGCAATTTCAACAACCAATGTCAAATCAACTTCCACGATGAAATTTTCCATGCCCTCTCTGCGTAGAATTTCTAGCCCAAGTTCCAGATCTCTAAACTCCATCGCATTATTTGTGGAATTTCTTATGCTCCCAACATACATGCGTAAGATGGTCCCTCCACTGTCTCTTATTACCACTCCACCTCCTACCACCCTCATATTTCCTTTCGTCGCCTTGTCAAAATTCAACTTAATGAAGCCTGTCAGAGGAGGAACCCAGGTATTGACTCCTGTCTAGATCTGCAGATATAGGGCCACAAGTATGTTAAAGCTCCACTCTTTCAGATAGAACACTTCCAAAATTCGTGAGTCTTGGATTTTGTTTTGGTTTTTGGAGTTGTTAAGGTTAAGGATATGTACCGTTTCTCTTATTTGAGTTACGATAATGTCCTTTATCCTCGCGACGATTGGTTTTCATTCTTAAATATTTTCCTGTTTCGTTCTTTCCAAATCGACCATATTACCATCCCCGACCTTAGACCCCAGCATAGGTTCACCACCTCATTATCGTTATACATATCCTTCTATTTTTTCTATTGTGGCTCTGATATCCCCCCTTACCCTGTTTGACTGGTGGTAAATATAGGCCACCCAATCCCATATATCAGTTGTATAGTTGCACTTGTTTAGGAGATGATCCATCTATTCTTTCTAGAACTCACACAGATGACATCGTGAGGGTCCAATGGATCCTCCTTTTTTTAGGTTCTCCCAGCTCAATATCTTCTTGTGTAGGATTAACCATTCGAACACTTTAATATTTTTCCATTGGAGGCCCTTCTAGATCCTCTCCCAGTGTGGTTCTGGGTTTTCTTGGTCCTGTCCTGCTATGTAGTTTTGTGCATCTTTTAGATTGAATTCCCCTCCATTTTTCCTTCCCCAACTTAATTTATCCTCCTCTTCCAAGTCCCCAATTTTCCTTTTACCCAATTCCTCCTCAAATCTCATTCATCACCAGCTCTCTCTGAGCTCTATTTTGTTCATTGATTTTCTCCCAAATTCTCCATCTGGCGTTCTCCTCCCTCTGTTTCCATTACTGATGGAATTTCATTTTTCCTTTCAGAATCTGTAGTGACCCCCGTCGTTATGACTACATGTGACACAAAGATTTTTTTTTTTGTTTTAAGGAAGAAGGCAATCAACGACAACAATAATCAACACAAATTGACGACAAACACAACTTATGCATTCAGGCAATAGACAAAAATGACCCAACACACTACAAAATCATGCAACTGGACGAAACATGCAATAATCAATAGACAGATAAAAACGGTTACCCACCTGACACAATAAAGACAACAGGTACAAGCTAACGGACAATTTCAACAACCCAACACATCGACTCCGATGACCAGTAACTAGAAACCTCTATGATGCACAAAACCAAACGCATTAAGGCATTATATAACCAAGTACTAACATCAATTACAATGAACAAAATGCCCACATCGGGAAGCACAAAACTCCGACTATGTTATCATTTGCATCTATCCATTAGGGCGTGCAATGATCCCCTCATCAGGAATCATGCCGTCACAAGGCGACAGGCGTGACAGTAACCATAGCGCCACATAACATATCTAGACCTTTAACCCAAGCTAAAATCCCTCATGCTAGGAGACCGAAATATTTGTTAATAAATACACGAAGACTATACCCAAGCACCCAAGAAACAAGTCGACAAGACACAAGATGACAACACTCAAACTAAATTGCACAACTAACCAAAGGATGTCTGGTTCCTACAAGGAAAAAATGTGTGGTGAAACAACTAAGACCAACCACCATTTTCAATTCGACTTAAGGCACTAGGCACATAGTAACCAATTAATTGTTAAACTATTAATCGTTTTAGCTAATAAAACTATTAATCCCTCAACCATTAATCCGACGCAAGCTATTAAACTATTACGCCATTAACTTCTAAGTTATAGTCTAAAAAAAAATCAAACATTCCTAGAAAGATGATCCTAAAGTGTGAACCCATTGAACCTGTCTATAGCAATGACATTACATCTATATCATATAATCCAAAAGTCCATGAAATTTTTATCATTTAAAATATATATTCTTCGTAATGTTCGCTATCTTATATAACATTCTACAATAGTATAAAAAGGATATAAATCCATGGTTGATGCACTTATATTCATATCAATGTTCATCTCAGAGTTTTGAGATAATCCACGTTCCTTGAGCCAATCCTAATCCAACTTTTAATAGCCTGTTAGATTTTGTTTCACATACCTTTTATAACCACTAACATAGATTTATCTTAACCCTAATATATCACTAACTAGCATAGATTTATCTAATAGTCTGGTTGTCTAGAATTATATGACATCGTTGTCTATTAATCATTAATATTCAAAATCGTTGTCATACACAATTGCAAATGATAAAAACATTGTCATACAAAGATAAACACGTTGTCTATTAAATATATGTGAGATTGTTGTATATTAAATATATGCTAAGTTTGTCTATGAAATATATGATATGGCTGTTTGTTAAAGGTATGATATCGCTAATTATTAATCATGATATCGTTGTCCAGAGTCTATATACAAACATTTATTGAAATTATATTAACATTATATACACATTTATTATTAAATTCATTGTCAAGAATCTATATGAAACAACCATAACAACACAGTCACGCTCAACCATAAGTTCGTTGTCATTCATATGCAAAAACACTGTCCATTAAATATGCGATAGTGTTGTATGTTCAACACGCGGAAATAAAGTTGTCTATTCAAAACTATCTATGTGATAAAAACACAGTCATATGATATTGTAGTCTAATGATATTGCAATTATAAATTCACTGTCATTGATATGCTATATTAACATTGCTGGAATAACACTATTGTTGTATTAATTCGCCATAATAACATCGCTGTAATAAAACTATCACTGTGATCAATAGCCATAATAATATCGCTGTAGTAAATTCATCAGTGTAATAAAAATTTCCATAATAACCTTGTTGTAATAAAATTATCACTGTAAACAATAGTTTTTCGATTTCAAATTTTAGGTCAACATGGAATCAAGGCTCTGGGCACGATGAGAACCCTAGCCGCGCGCACAGGCAGCCTCGGCCCTCGGCGGCCAGGCTTAGCTTGACGCACCTCCTGGTTTGACTATTCTCGTTGCCAACAACGGATCTGGTTCACGGGCGGTGATTTGAAGGTCTGAAGGACGCGATTTCGGCGCCCTGCACTCAAAGCCACGAATCAACTACGGATCGGTGTTTCAGCGGTGTACAGAGACGCGATTCGGCACTTGCATGAGGGCCTGCTGCGACTGTACTTACTGGAGGTCGACGGCCTGCTACAATGGCCCCAGATCTGAATGGAGACAGAGGAAAAGCCCGATTGGAAGCATTCAAAGCGTTGGTCCGCTCGGCAG
>JASDQU010170103.1:0-13647 GCA_032191745.1 Picea mariana | reverse complement strand
GAAGTCAGTGGTGACTTCCAGATGGCTCTATAAACTCAAGCATGTTGCAGATGACAGCATTGAGAAGTACAAAGCTCGCTTTGTGGCTTGGGGTTTTTCACAGGTTGAGGGAGTTGACTATGATGATACCTTTGCACCAGTTTCTAGATACACTTCGATCAGGGGAGTGATATCCATTGCAACAGAGATGGGTTGGAAGATCCACCAGATGAATGTGAAGACCACATTTCTGAATGGTGTTATACGGAGGAGGTATATATTGAGAAGCCATTGGGATTTGAGGTGCATGGGAGAGAGTCTCATGTGTGTAGGTTGAAGAAGGCACTGTATCGGTTGAAACAAGCTCCTAGAGCTTGGTATTTGAGGATAGATGCCTATTTGTAGCAGTTGGGAATTGAGAAGAGTGAGGCGGATCCCAACCTATACTTCATTGTGGTTGGAGAGGATCCTCTCATTCTCTTGATATATGTCGATGATATTTTCATTATAGGGGCAAAGAGACTCATCAACAGTTGCAAGGAGAGCCTTGCTTCAGAGTTCGATACGACTGATATCAGACTGATGAATTACTTTTTGGGATTGGAGGTTTGGTAGGAGCCTGGACACATCTTCCTGGGATAGGGGAAGTATGTGTGTGACATTCTAAGCAGATTTCAGATGGATGATTGTAGGCCCATGACCACTCCTATGATAATCAATTGGAAGAAGATTCATGCTTCTGAGTCACAGTTGGTGGATTCCACTTTGTATCGTCAGTTAGGGATGATTTTAAGGATGGAAATTTATTTTAAAATGTAGAAACCTTAGCGAATATTACTAATCCTTCATATGCCAACTATAAAATGTTTGGTGATATGTTTGTAAAAATATTCAAATTTATAAAGATTTTTACAGTTTTTCTAATATTTTGGTGATTTTTAAGGTAAAATAATTTTATCCTATAGAATTTGGGCAAATGATTTTTAGAATAGCGAATCTTCTTTGGGGAAAAACCTTGGAAAATTAGCCCAAGAGAGAAATTTAGCCCCTAAAATCATCCCTGTCGTCAGTTGATCAGGTCATTCATGTATTTGGTCAATACCAGGCCAGATATTTTTTTTGCTGTCAACACTCTTAGTCAATTCATGGTGCAGCCTAGGAGAGTGCACTGGGTGGTAGAAAAACATGTGCTCAGGTATCTTTGTGGCACAATATATTATGGTTTGGACTATCAGAGAGGAGATGGAGTTCCTCTGTTGTCTATACAGATTCAGATTGGGGAGGATGTGTCAGTGACAAGAAGAGTACTTCAGGGTGCTGTTTCAGATTGGGCTGAGAAGTTGTGTCTTGGTTCAATTGGAAGAAAAGGTCAGTGGCTTTGAGTTCTACAGAGGCTGAGTATATGGCGGCCAATCAGGTCAGTTGTGAGGCCTTGTGGCTTCACAAGTTGCTGGTAGGATTGTTAAGTGTGCAGTTGAGGCCTACCGTGACTTACTGTGATAATCAGAGTTGCATTAAACACTCAAAGATTCTAGTTTTTCATGATTGGTCTAAACATATCGAGATTCATTATCAATTCATTCATGACTATGTTTAGAGAGGATTTGTGGAGCTACAATACATATCTACAGAGGAGCAGGTTGCAGACATACTCACCAAGGCATTAGGCAGAGGCAAGTTTGTATTTTTCAGGGACAAGCTTGGAGTGGTGAGTAACACTTTCCTCGGTAAGAGGGAGTGTTAAAAATTTAATTAAAAAGTACCTAGGCAAGTGTTTCTCATCACCTAGGCGCCTAAGGGGTGAGAAAGTGCCTAATGTGGACCCTAGTCATTTAATTTGTGAGATACAAATTAAAAGGTGACTTTTTGAAACTTAGGGAAAGTGGGTAAGTAAAGTGATTTTATCCCCACCGTTGATCTCATCTAATCTCAACTGTTAGATGATATGACCCTTGAGCTTCCCTCATGAGGTCGATTAGGGTATGGGGGTGCACCATTGAGTTGGTTGTTGAGACAATTGAGAGAGAGCAAGAGAGAGCATTTTTCAAGCTTGAGAAGAGGCCATTTTTGTAGAGCTAGGGCACACATTCCAAGGCTGCAAACTAGCACAAAAATCAAGGTAGAAAGTACAACATTGAAAGCAGGATGTACTATACATATTGAGTAGGTCGTACAACAAGTAGAGCAGGCACATAAATCAAGGGAAGGTACAGTCCAACAGAGAGGTTGTACTGTACAAAATTTTAAGTTCCGTACAATAGGAAAAAGGCATGGAAACCGAGGAAGAAAAGTACATTTCGTACTGTACGAATTCCGTACAGTCTGTACAGTTTGTACGACTATTATTCGGGCATACATTTCGAGGAGAAATTTTTGTGGTGTTTTCTGGAAGTTTTGGCACGTTTCCCAAGGTGGTCATACAACATTTATTGCACTGTTTTGGGCTATGAATGTTGGCACAAGTTTCTAGGTGACCGTACAACATTTTGGAGGCATAGAAATCAAGGAGCAGACTTGTAATTTATTACAGAAAATTCTGGAAAGGATTTTGAGGAGCTTAGCTCATTTTCTTGTGTGAAGACTTGGCACGGTTACCGAGATAAGTTTGTCATTTAAATTTTTGAAGATGAATATGCTGTAACATAATTTCTCTGAAGCTCCTAAATATTAAAAAATCCCTCTCTCACTGTTCTTCCCCTTGTGGGTTTTTCCAGGGTCACTGTTCGACCGAAAATCACTGTGTTAATATTTTTTGAGTTTTATGTGTTGCTGATATTTTATTTTTGCGTTATAAACGATGTTCAGAATCCTCATGTTTCAGTTCTGAAAAATTATTTTTTGCTATATTTAATTGGCTGTTACAAATCTGGGTTTGGGCATTAAACATTGGCTGAAAAATCAGTGAGACTGAAACTGGGTTGGGGTCTGAAATTTTACATAATCTCCCCAACCTTGATTCATACAATTCTTACAACTTTTACCCCTATGACCTATAATGATTAAACTCTAACTCCTAACACTTTTAAAATTTATAACAACTAATATATATAACACTAATAAATAAAAATCATATCGAAGATAACCCTAAAACCTATAATTCTTGAACCATGTAAATTATTCTATAATCCATATAAGCCATAACACTCATATCACTATATGATTGAAAACATTCAATTCATATAATGCCTATCACCTCAAACACTTATTCCATGTAGTCGCTAATTGCCCCTATAAATTATATAACTCTTATACCATATGATTCATATCACCACTAATTAGTATAACTTACTATTTAACTCTAGTAACTTTGGCACCTTATAACCATATACTCCTACCACTTATAATTTTTAAACCTTATAGAGGCTATATAATTTGTCACCTTAACTTGTCGCATCTAACCCCTATAATATTTAAACCTTGTAAAATTGAAATCTTAACACCTATATCCCCTAACCACAATATCATTTATTCCTTGTAACTCCCCAATCCTTAACACCTAACCCTTGTAAACCATATACCATGTATCATTAATGAATAACCCCTATAACTCATAATCCCTAACCCATGTATCCTCATAACCCCCAATCCTTAAAACCTTGAAATTCTAATCCTGAGCACCTATAAACCCTAACCCTTAACCCCTATCATATAACCAATCTACAACTAACACACCAAAATTCTGTCTAATATAAATCACAACTAACCCTTATAATCCCAAAAATATGAATCACGCATAACCCCTAATTGAATCCTATAAACACTTACCACTATAAAATTGAATACCCATAACCCCCAAAACTTATAACACCTACCCCATAATATCCATATCCATTATAATTCATATCAATTTTACAAGGTTTAAATGTCACAGGGGTCAGAAGTGACAAGTTATATGGGATAATGTTGATAACAATTATAGTGATTATATCAATTATGATTAACCCTTCTAATCCCTAAAATATTGAACACACATAAGCCTTAACTAAATCCTATAAACCCTTTCCCCTATAATAACACTTACAACCCATAACCCATAACCCTTAACCCCCTAAAATACATATCCCTTATGTTGAGTTAAAGATATGAAATAATCTTACTCAAGCATTTTCAGATCTTGCTTGGCTAAGAAAAGATAGACAGGAATATCACCCTATGTTTATAGCCTCAAAAATTGTTTCCTAATCCACAAGTATTAGTTACAAGGGCTTAGGTTGATTTTTTTATAAGTAAAAGATTGCTGTAAAATTCAACATTTATATATAATTTTCTGAATATAACAGATACAAAAGTAAATGTGGAGACAAAATAAAAAATACCAAGTCACTTATTAACACAGATGAGACAAAATAACAATCTCTTATTTCATTCCAAGAAATCAAAATAATCATTCTCTTTACAAAAATCCTTGAGGGAGTTTGGACCAAAGTCAAACTTAGATGTCCTTGATGAAAACCATACAAAAGGACTTCTCAGATAAAGTAAAAAAAATGATCTTTAAAAGCTGGATCAACTTGACATAGATTGCTTCCCACTCGACTCTGCACAATATCCTTTATCAGTCATGAAAATTGATTCATAAACAAACAAGTCTACATAGATTATCAAAGATAGATCAACACCTCTAAAAAACAAGTGTCTGAATTGTTTGGAAGATTGGTTGTTGTCATTGGTGTCAACCCTAGTCATTGGTTTTGGACCGCAAGATTGATGAAGGTATTTTCACATGAAGGACAATGTACATGCAAAACAAAAAGCCATGAATGGATAGTATACATCATGCTATTTTCAGTGGTAGGTGGCACGTCACGTGGATCCTCATGGTTGACGAGAAATGAATTTTTGAAGATGACAAAGTGAATTGAAGAAGGAAGTACATGTAGGCCCTGAAGATAATTAAAGAAAAGAATTAGAAAATAATAAAGTGTCAGGTCGGCCCTAATGTTAAAAGGAATTGACATAAATGGTATAAATAAATATCATTATACATTCATTTGAAAAACAAGTCGAATTTAAGAGGAAATCAGAAGTAAAGAAGGCCAGATTTCAAGGGAGGATGAAGTCTTTTGGTGATGTGTTCTAAGGTGTTCTGGGTAAAATAATCATAACTTCTTCATAGATAATCCAAATGAAGTGGGACCAATTTCATTGGAAATATTACAGAATGTAGTTTCTTGTGCACGAGTTTCAGAATATGATGTTAAATATTGAGCGCAGGGCATTCTGTACAAGTTCGCTCCCCTAAATAAACCAAAATTGAATAAAGTCTACCATTCTTTCTATAACTTATTTTTGGGGATGATTCAAAAAGTGAAACTTGGAGGAGTTTCAGAGAATACATTGAGTAATATTATCTACAAGATCATATTATTCCAAGAATTGATGACTTATAGAAGTTGAATAATTCTCAGGAAGCATTATCAAGCTCTATGTGATGGTTGGTTGATGGTGATGATTTAATGTAAAGTTTTATTATCTCTCATATATTCTTGGGTGGAAGGAAGGGGAAAGGATGGAGAGGTCAACCCTCTCTTGATATTTGAGGATTGTATCTTCCTCTTGGAGGTTTATCCCTCCCTTTATATTTGGAAGTTATAGCTACCTTTGGAAGTCATTACTTCCCTTGACCAATAACTATTGATTATTTCTCATATATTGTGCATGGTGTATTGTGGTGTATTGATGTAACTCTTATACTATTGTTCATTGCTCATTGAATATAATTGAATGGTTTAATTATAAGTTGATTTTTTTTTTAAATTGTACTTGATACTGATTCACCCCCCTTTCAGTATCAACAATTGGTTTCAGAGCAAGTTGCCTTCAGAACAGTTTAACCACTGGAAGGAAAATCTTGAGCAGAGATAGATGAACATGAGCACATTTCAAATGGGATTCAAAAATTTGATGGAATAAATTATGCATACTAGAGTGATAGAGTGAAAACTTACCTAACGACTTTGGGAGTAGACATTTGGTACTTAGTTGTAAATGGATATGTAATCCCAGATAATGCTCCAATCGATCCAAATGAGAAGAAGCTTATGAGTTGTAATTCAAAATCCAGACATGTTATTCTAGCAGCATGGGCACCAACCATTTCTAGCAAAGTGATGGTCTACAACACTGCTAAAGAGGTATGAGACAAACTCAAGAGTATCTACGAAGGTGATCCAAAAGTTAAGCATGTCAAGTTTCAACGTCATAGAGCAGAATTTGAAAATTTGAAGATGAATGAAAAGGAAGATATTGCAACCTATCTTCTTAGTGTTGATGAAGTTTTTAATGCTATCAGAGGATTAGGTGAAGATCTCGATGAATAATTGGTTGTACAAAAAGTTTTGTGATCACTTCTCTTGAAATATGATGCTAAGGTCTCTGCCATTGAAGAAACTAGGGACTTGACCAAAATGACAATGGATGAATTACATGGGTCTCTTATAGCATATGATATGAGAACAGGTACAGAAAGTGACTAGCCAAACAATGAAGCAACCTTTAAAGCCATAAGGAAGAAAAAAGGCAAGGATAACAACCTTGATGAAGAAATAGAAAATTTCGTAAGAAGGTTCTAGAATGGAAGTGGAAGATACAAAGGTAAGTCTCCTCTCAAATGCTTTAACTGTGGTAGAATAGGACATATTGTTGAAAACTGCTACTATAAAAAGAGAAGTCTTAACAATAAAAATAGCTTCTGCTCCAAGGATGATGACATCTCCTCAGATGAGAGTGATGAAGAATATAATGATGGAGGAGAAGTCCTCTTCATAACCCAAGAAACCCAGGATGATGATCACAATAATTCTAAAGAAGAAGAAATCATTTGTGAAGAAGATTCAGATGAAGAAACAAACCTTGATTCCTTTTGGGGATACAAATAAAATGCAGAGAGTGAACAAGAAGATGAGAATCTTGAAAAGTTGAAGCATGTTGAAACTGAAAATAACAAGCTTAGAAACACAAACATAATACTAACAGGTGAATTGAGTAGTTGTGAAAAAGAGAATTACAAGCTTGAAAAGACCATTAATAGCTTGAAGGAACAATTAGAAGATTATGAGAAATTGAAAGTAGAATCGGATCACACAAAAGGGGAGCTACTATTGACAATAGAAAAGTTGAATAAGTTCGAAAAAAGCACTGAAAAATTAGATGAGATCCTTATCAGTCAAATATCTCCAAACAACAAGACATGACTAGGATAAAATGACAGTTTGAAGACAAAAAAACAAGAGAAGGAAGTTGAAAATGATGAAACCAACACTCCAGAACAAGTTGAACAACAAGATAGAAGACTAGAATTCATAAGGAATGAGACATCAAGAAGATCCTCTCCCATCAGGTATGAAAGCAATCATTATGAAGGAAACTACAGAAGAATAGATTGTGAACCCAGATGGACCACACCACAAAGAAAATCACTTACTCCCAGGTATCAAAATTTCTTTCTTGGACATTGTTATACTTGTGGAAATTTTGGACACAAGGCAATCAATTGTAGAATTAATGAAAGGAATAACTATGAAAGATACATGAATGGAGAAAATAGTAGATATGGAAATGTTCGTAGACCTATCAACATAAATTATAATCCATTTGACCCATTTAGGATCAAAATATTATATGTTACAAGTGAAATAATCTTGGTCACAAAGCATGGGATTGCAGAGAGATGAAGGAAGATAATCGTATGCCAAATGTCTGTATACCAACTACAACATGGAAAAGGAAAGAAATTACACACAATGAAAATTGTCGAATAGCATTGGTTGCTAAAGAATGCAAAGAAGAATATGAATGGTTCATAGACAGTGGGTGCTCATCTCATATGACCGGAGATCAAAGAAAAATTTTTAGCTTGAAGAAAAAGGGTGGAAATGTTGCATTTGGAGATGATTCATCTACCAAAATACTTGGAAAAGGAACTGTAAAGATTGGAAGTGAAAATGTAAAAGCAGGAAAAGTCCTATTGGTTGAAGATCTAAAGCATAATCTCCTCAGTGTTAGCGAAATATGTGATCAAGGATACACTCTTACGTTTGACTCCCGAAAATGTAAAATCCGAGAAAATAACTCAAGAAGATTGGTTGCAACTGCAACAAGAAGACCGAACAACATATACATCCTAGACATGAAGAATATAGAGAAGAAAAAATCCACACAAAAGGATTCCAAGGAAGAAAAAGTCCCAAAGACCAAAAATAAGGCTGGAGTATTATTGAGTGCCACATGTTCAGGGGGAGCAGCCCCAAAGAAGAGAGTTACCTTTTATCATTAAACTCAGGGGGAGAATCCCTAACCTTTTCCATTGATGTCAAAGGGGGAGAGAAATGGGGAACATGAATGTTTCCATCAATGACAAAGGGGGATATTGTTTGGAAGATTGGTTGCTGTCATTGATGTCAACCCTAGTCATTGGTTTTGGACCGCAAGATTGATGAAGGTATTTGGACATGAAGGAAAATGTACATGCAGAAAAAAAAACCATGGATGGATAGTATGAATCATGTTGTTTCCGGTGGTAGGTGGAACGTCAGATGGATTCTCATGGTTGAGGAGAAATGAATTTTTTAAGATGACAAAGTGAATTGAAGAAGGAAGTACATGTAGGCCCTGAAGATAATTAAAGAAAAGAATTAAAAAATAAGAAAGTGTTAGGTTGGCCCTAATTTTAAAAGAAAGTGACATAAATAGTATAAAAAAATATCATTATACATTCATTTGAAAAAAAAAAATATAATTTCAGAGGAAATCAAAAGTAAAGAAGGCCGGATTTCAAGGGAGGATGAAGTCTTTTGGTAATGTGTTCTAAGATGTTCCGAGTAAAATAGTCATAACTTCTTCATAGAGAATCCAAATGAAGTGGGACCAATTTAATTGGAAAGAGTATAGACTGTAGTTTCTTGTGTGCGAGTTTAAGAATCTGATGTTAAATATTGAGCACGGGGCATTTTGTACAAGTTATCTCTCCTGAATAAACCAAAATTGAATAAACTCTACCATTCTTTCTATAACTTCTTTTTGGGGAGGATTCAAGAAGTGAAACTTGGAGGAGTTTCAGAGAATACAATGAGTAATATTATCTATAGGATCAGAGTATTCCAAGAATTGAAGACTTACAGAAGTTGAAGAAGTCTCAGGAAGCATTATCAATCTCTATGTGATGGTTGGTTGATGGTGATGATTTAATGTAAAGTTTTATTATCTCTCATATATTCTTGGGTGGAAGGAAGGGGCAAGGATGGAGAGGTCAACCCTCTATTGATATTGGAGGATTGTATCTTCCTCTTGGAGGTTTATCCCTCCCTTTATATTTGGAAGCTGTAGCTACCTTTGGAAGTCATTATTTCCCTTGACCAATAACTATTGATTATTTCTCATATATTGTGCATGGTGTATTGCGGTGTATTGATGTAACTCTTATACTATTGTTCATTTCTCATTGGATATAATTGAATGGTTTAAGTATAATTTGAATTTTTTTTTTAAATTGTACTTGATATTGATTCACCCCCTTCTCAGTATCAACATGAATGATGTAATTCAACCTTGAATCTTGTTATCTACAATAGGAACCTGCTGTCATAAAAGAGAATTAGGATTTTAATGAATGAAATAATGAATGAAAATTGAACTATCTCAATAAAACTCAAGAGCAGACCTTAGTATGCTTTATCCTTCTATTCTCCACCTTGTTCTTCCTTCTCTTTTTTCCTTTAAACAATCAAAATTAGTTGAAGTAGTTCAACTACTTCTTTTAGTCAAGTTAACTAAAACTCAACTAAATTTTAGTTTAGGGGAAGAATTAATATAATAATAATAAGGGTCTTTAATAAATAATAACTAGTAGGTGGGACCCCTTGTGTCTCCCTTTAGTTTCTTAACAAAAATAAATACAACTAGTCAATCAATCAAACACATCCCTCCTTGTGGCTCCCATCATCATTCTCATAATTTGAAAATTAATATCATTGATATTTTAAACCATACCCAAAAATATAATACCCAAAATATCCAAAAATAGTATGTTGTCCAAAAACTTCAGTAGTGAACTGTTCTCAACAATCAATAAATAAATATACTCAAAAACCATATTTTCCACTTTGGGAGGCAATTTTTCCTTTGTTGTTGTTGTCTCCCTTTGATTTCTATGAATTATCCTTAGGCTGTGTGGAGCCTTTAGGCTTGATCTCACTGATAACATGAGAGCAATCATCTCTCAAGTGCATGTAGGATGAAATGGATTTGGTTGAATCACTTGAGGGAGAGGAGGGGGAAGAAACAACTTTTCCTTTATCATGTGTATGGTGGGCTTCGGTTTTGAGTCTCTTGCTTGCGTGAGAAGACTGTATAAGTGAGTGTCCAGGGGAAATTTGGACAATTGGGTTAACCGGTGGAGGAGGGTGGAGGAGGAGCAGGTAGAGACATCGTGGCTGGCCCAATTTGTCTCTACCTGCTCCTCCTCCACCAGTTAACCCAATTGTCCAAATTTCCCCTGCACACTCACTTATACAGTCTTCTCACGCAAGCAAGAGAATCAAAACTGAAGCCCACGATACACATGATAAAGGAAAAGTTGTTGCTTCCCCCTCTTCTCCCTCAAGTGATTCAACCAAATCCATTTCATCCTACATGCACTTGAGAGATGACTGCTCTCATGTTATCAGTGAGATCAAGCCTAAAGTATCCACACAGCCTAAGGATAATTCATAGAAATCAAAGGGAGACAACAACAACAAAGGATAAATTGTCTCCCAAAGTGGAAAATATGGTTTTTGAGTATATTTATTTATTGATTGTTGAGAATAGTTCACTACTGAAGTTTTTGGACAACATACTATTTTTGGATATTTTGGGTATTATATTTTTGGGTATGGTTTAAAATATCAATGACATTAATTTTCAAATTATGAGAATGATGATGGGAGCCACAAGGAGGGATGTGTTTGATTGATTGACTAGTTGTATTTATTTTTGTTAAGAAACTAAAGGGAGACACAAGGGGTCCCACCTACTAGTTATTATTTATTAAAGACCCTTATTATTATTATATTAATTCTTCCCCTAAACTAAAAGTTAGTTGAGTTTTAGTTAACTTGACTAAAAGAAGTAGTTGAACTACTTCAACTAATTTTGATTGTTTAAAGGCAAAAAGAGAAGGAAGAACAAGGTGGAGAATAGAAGGATAAAGCATACTAAGGTCTGCTCTTGAGTTTTATTGAGATAGTTCAATTTTCACGTGTAACAACAAGGGGTGAATAAGGGTTTTGGGATATCTAAGGGGGTTGTGTTGAGTGGAAAAGTGATTAAATGAAAGGGATTAAGAACATGATTACTTCTCAACAAATCATTAAACAATCAACTTTGTTACAATAACAAAATCATATCAATTGTGACCTATCTCCGTGTCTTCCTTTTAATTGCTGCAATACATAGTTTCCACTTAATGTTAATTTAATTTTAAGAACAGGGCATGCAAAGTGAATCTGGGAATGTGAGGGGATTCGTAATGTGTGAAAAAGTGAGAGACTGATAGGGAAATTAATGGATATTGTTCATAGTGAGTAATCAATAACCATAACTCTGTATTAGAATCAATCCAAAAATCACCAGCATTCATTGCTTCTCAATTTTATATCAAACTTTCTATTATTTCAATAATTAACTTTCCATGAATTTCTGAATTCAAAACAGTCTATGCAATCATAACTTATAACAAAACATTCAATAGTCTTGTTTAACCAAGCGTTGATCCTTTTCTTTATTTTCTTTTAAAATAATCAAGAAAATGCACAGTAATATGCTCGACATCTATCCCTGATAATCCATAATGCATCACGATAATAATTAACATCCATTGTTTACCAATTATAATCAGGTCTAATTAAAATATACACAGGTCTTTTTTTAAATACAAACAAACTTCCAAAATATGCCCAGTTACACACAGTATTCATCATATCAATTGACGAGATCTTGCAACGAAACAACAATCAA
Organism: Picea mariana; assembly: GCA_032191745.1. Classification (NCBI taxonomy): domain Eukaryota; kingdom Viridiplantae; phylum Streptophyta; class Pinopsida; order Pinales; family Pinaceae; genus Picea; species Picea mariana. The sequence goes on along the minus strand of JASDQU010170103.1, from coordinate 1,674 downwards.
CATAAAACCCGAGCCTTATCACTATTTATATATCTTCCTTTTAAAACCATTGGTAATATGTACGATGATCCAATAATATATATGAAGTGAACATAACCAATTACACACAGGCATCATTTTTAAAACTGGCCATAACCCTGAGTGGGCCTAGCAAAAACACACAATTGTTTCCAATTTCGATCAAGACCACGCTGGTAAAAACACAGTGTGTGAAACCATAATGAAAGAAGATAGTTCTCGACTGTATGCTAGTGCCTATTCCCATTTGAAATTATTTAACCAATTTTATCATAGAAAAATGAGACAGGGACTTGATGAAAAACCTCCATAACCATTCCACTGATAAACCAATATTTGACAACACAAAAGGTGCCCGAAGGGAGCAAAGGCTGTTGGAAATCAAATCAAGTCTGTCACAATCAAATGTAGGGAGATAATCAAGGGCACATTCATATTTTAACCATAACACAGAGAGATGGAGGTCTTCCAATACTTATCAATCCATAGGCCAAAAACCCTTCGAAAAATATACAACAGTGAGCCACACAATCTTCTTATTACTCCAAGATCTGGAAAAGACCAATGCTTAACACCCGAGGAGAGCGAAGGTAGGCGAATAATAACCCAATGCACATGATGCATTTAACACTTGCAGAGGTGATGCAAAGTTTAATTAAACAGTGACAATTATTAAAAGAAACACAAAGATATAACATCTATACCCATTACTTAATAGTCAAACAACTTGAAAAAAACACCAGGAGGATGAAAACATCCTTTTGACATAACGTCGAGATATAACTTGTATCTATCCACAATCATACATGCATATACTAATGTTAGGGCCACCCAAGAGTGGGTCTTGGGTTGCTTCGGCGAAAATACAATAAGAATGGTCCAATGACCATGACTCGAGGTTTGAAGAAAAAAAACACAGCAACTGCGGGCAATCCCTCTGCGACTGAGTAAGGGTTACAATCTTTACTATGAGGGAAAGGAACAATGATGGTAATACACAGAACAAAACTCTCCATTCATCAATGCAGAGCCATATATACCACCATTCACTTATCATTCCACAGAGACCCATCATGATATTTAATTGATCGAGCACCAGACAATGCACAACTTGAAATAAAAACCCAATTCTTTTGCTTGCAATCTGAAACAAATACAGTCATCACATAGAGATATAACACACATCTACACCATCAAAATTCTCAGGAACACACAGAATCCAAGAATCACCGAGCCATTATTTGTTCATACAACAGAGAATACTTCATGAATGGAGAGAAAAAGAATCACACCTGTAGTGAAATGCTTAAAAGGGAAAGTTGGCTGAGCCTTCTTCCTTCCAAGAGCCTGAAATGTTGAGCTTCACAACCAATGGATATAAAAATGAAACAAATGAACAATGCTAGGGTGACGGCCGATAGGGGAAGTATGGAGTGACGTGCAGTAAATGCACGTCACTTCCATCACCTTGCCTATTCAAATCGAAGTACAAGACAACCTAACATTCTCCAATCATTTAAACCATGTATTCAATGCCAACCATTTTAAATCTGTGACAATATCCCTTGCAAGTGCACCACCCAATATCATTTACATGTCAACCCTTGCCAAAATTCTATGTCATCATACATATTGCAATGCTATATGCACTCCATT
>JASDQU010170101.1:5976-21231 GCA_032191745.1 Picea mariana | reverse complement strand
TTTTTGGATGAGAAATAGAGAACCTATAAGGCATCCTTTCCCTTGATGAGTAATCTACAACATTGCATAAAATCACAGATGATAGGTCCCTCAATATAGATGGTCTCCATACAAATTTTACAAGGTCACCTGGGGTTTTTTGGGGTTGAACCTACTTTGGCTATACAAGTAGCCTTTGCATACTCAATCTGTTGGGGTAAGAATCAACCAAGGTCTCATTCGAGTCACCCCAAATTTAGTGACCTTGTGGCTATCATGAGTTGGTTCCCTATTTACTTCCTCAATACCTCCTACAGTTCTAGCCAAATCTCTAGCCTTGATATTGAAGTACATACTCCAATATTGTTTAACAAGAGAAAACTAGTTTTATCAGGGAGTGAATCATCCTCAACAATGTCATCAATGTTGCGAAATATATGGAATGGACCCAGAGTTCTGGAATGGGTTCCTTGTTCATCAATATTGACTTTGAAAAGGCATACAACCCTTCAAGTGGCCCTTCATTTTGTTCATTCTCAAATCCCTAGGGTTTGGGCCTTCCTTCCTTACTAGTGTGGAAACCCTATTTACAAAGGCCTCAAGGTTTTTATTTATCATTCATTGTAAGTCATTGGAGATTGGCCTTTTTAGGTCCATTCGTAGGGCTTCCCTTTAACACAAGAACTATATGTCTTGGCTACAGAGATGTTAGGGTATCTTCTTAGTTCCAAATTCAATTCGATATGTATTTGATGGATTCCTCTCCTTGAGTCAATTTATGGTTAGCTAGTTAATGGAAATTTTGTTGATGATTATTTCATGACTGTTGTGGAGGATCAACATTCTTGGGATAACACCATGGACTGTTTGAATATATTTTGCACTACTTTTGGTTCTAATATCTAGCAACATTAAGGACATATTTTCAAATTCCTAGGTATTCCCTTCACTTTCTAGGCCTCTCCAAAGGATATATAGGAAGTGGTAGTGCAGTGAGTGGAGAAGAAGATAGATAAATGGATCATCATACCTATGATGTTCACAACCAAATTACAACTCTACACCAAAATGTTGGTAGCCACCCATGTGTATTGGGTTCCATCACAAACAATCTAGAATTACCTTGAGAAGGCCCTTCAACACTTTCTTTGCACCCCATAAAAAATTGGTAGAGTGGGTGTTATATAGAGCTCAAGTTCAAGCGTAATATCTTTGTGCCAAGTGGACAATTCGAGCGATGGACAATTTTTATTCGATAGAGAAAGATCCAAATGATGCCACTCGATGAAAAAATGTGGCAAGTCACTACTCCTCTCTTTTTCATTCCCTCTAGAGTTAAATTTTCAGGCATATTCGTTATTCAGAGCATTTAAAATTCCCAGGAAGTGATCAAACCCTTCTTGTCCTGGAAAGAGCCTTCCTTCGAAATGGTCTTTATTTTAACAATCATTGCTTGTGGTGGTCACCATTGACCCTTTAAGTAGGGAATTCATTGGTCAAGTCCTCCTAGTTCTCAACCTTGAGGTTGTTTAGATGAGGCATCCACTCGACTAATTATTTGTATGATGACCTTGATAAAATATAAGTTCCCTAGATTGATATCAAACTCCAATTTTCTCTATTTAATGTTGATAAGATAATTGTGGGCTGCATTCAGGGACTCATAAATGACAACTTGATCTTAAAACTTGGCTTTCCAACTTTGTGACTCTATTGTGGCATTGTAAATGGGATGTGGCTACCACCTTCCATAAGTATAAGTCCCATGGGATCTAGATGGATTTTCTACAAAAATCTCGTGGAAGGTCAGATGAACAAAATCTAGACATTAAGATCCAAACAACAAACATGGTTATTTCAACTAAACAATGTTTGGACACCTATGCTTGAACCCAATAAAGATTATTTATTTGGAACTATGTGGTCGGTGGCCTCCATGTGGACAAAAGACTAACTTACCTAGGAGTGCATAATACACAGTCTTTGCATTATGAGCATGAAAAAACTCTAAAACATAGATGATTTTAGATAAACTTAAAGTAAAAGCATACCAACTTTCACAACAAAAATAAATCATAAGAGAATGTGTAGAAAAGTCAAATATTGTTAACTGAGTAATTGCAACATTTACAATGGAGTTACATAAGGTACAACAATGCCTCTAGGGAAACAATATCAACTACATCAACTTAAAACATTAGGGATCAAATATAAACATCATAGCCTTTGTCTCACCAAAGAAATCACTTATAGCCTATGGATCACACTGATTTACAACATTGGTGCTCACTCCTTGGCTTATTATAATAATAATAATAATAATCTATTTTTAAGGTCACGGCCAAGCCAGCACACCAATTTGGTGTATGAGACCCCCTTATTTGTGGGACAAGGGACCCCCTCCTCCCAACGATTTGACTGGTAAAGTCTATGGAGGTATACATACCCTACCCCCCTTTGGATTTGAACCCGTGACCTCTTAAGAGGAAACACATGTTCTTAACCATTAGGCCCACTCAGTCTATATCTCTTATCTATATTTTCTTACATATTATTCTATATAATTTTACTATCAAGTCTTTGTATATATAAGTCTAATTAAAATAATATGTTTTGATTGTTTCAAACAACAAGTTTCTGAACATTTTTCTTATCTCACGTATTTAGGATTGAGGGTAATCACTCTCCGTCCTAGATTTTCAATCATCATCTTTGAATTTACCAATTAACCTTTATGTACAAGTTATAATGACTCCAATAAAAAATTATGTACTAACAACACATACTTGAGTCACAAGATGATGATATGAAAAATTCCATGTGCCTCATCTATGCTTATGCCTAAACAACAAACCTATATGTTGAAAGATACATCAATCTTCACTCACTCAACAATTTTGCATAAATATTTTTCATTAAACTTTCCACAATATTTGAGTTCTCTGAAGCTCCCAAGGTGCTTAATATGTTCAAAACATTATAAATATGCATCTTCATCCTGACGGTTTGAAGTTTAAACATCGCAAGCATGAGTAATTGATTGTGAATTACCTCCTCCATGAAGAAACCAAAAGATTGATCTACCTCTTAATGAAATATTTAATGCTTTTGAAGACCGATGTATGGTATTTGGTTGTATTCATGAAAATGGTTTAATAGAGTGTGGGGAGATCACAATTCATGGGAATATGGTGTCGATAAAGCCTTTTTGAAAAGGAGATAATACAAAGATGGCAATTTTAATATGTCGTGTGATTCAATATGATAGCTAACCAATGTGTTTATTAAGGGGTTTATCATATTTATTATCATATTTATTCTCTTGTACAATTGGTGATTCTATTGATAGGGAATGGATAAATTATCTTATTATCCTATTTACTCTTTTACAATGGGTGATTCTATTAATAATAATGTATGGTATTTGGTTCCATTCATGAAAATGGTTTAATAGAGGTCGGGGAGATCATAATTCATGGGAATATGGTGACGATCTAGCCTTTCTGAAAAGGAGATAATATAAAGATGGTAATTTTAATATGTCGTGTGATTCAATATGATAGTTAAACAATGTGTTTGTTAAAGGGGTTTATCATATTTACTCTCTTGTACAATTGGTGATTCTATCGATAGGGACTGGATAAATCATTTTATTATCCTATTTACTCTTGTACAATTGGTGATCCTATTAATAATAGGAAATGGATAAATCATTTTCTTATTGTGTATAAAATTTGATTTTAAGGGATGTCTTATTTGTTCTACATATTTTTCAATTAGATTAGTTTTATTGTAGCTTAATGTATCTTTAGATATTATCAACTATAGGTTATATTTCTAGTATGAACTTTTCATCGAAAATTTTACTTTTCTATTTCCAAATAATTTCTTTTAAAATTAATGGTTGGATCAACGCATATTCTTGTGTTATAAGGTCAATATTTTGTTTTTTGGTTTGAGTTGGTCATCAAAAGATCACTTTTTCACCACCCTAAAACTTATTTGTATTTTGTTCCATTTATTCTTTGGTTATTCATTTTAGTTAGTGCCTTGAGAAGTTTGTCCCCAATCCTTGTTTGTAATAACTAGAGTTCCCTTCTTAGCATATCCACCTCATCTTTATCTTCAATTATTTTTCGTGTCCCTTTCAATAATCTTGATTTAATATCCAATCCATCATCTACAAGTGTAAAAAAAAAACCTTCATAATAGCAAGGATATTCTATTTGAGGAATCAAGTATTTTCTATGTTACTACTTTAGATTGGGGAGATTAGAATTTGGGGCATCTCAGAGATGGTATTGGTTTTCATGTTTAAGGCATCAAATTTTGACACATTTTTGGGACCCTAAACAACTTTTTTTTTTTTATTACAATAGTTTTAGTTGTCATAGGATTTAGTTAGTTGGGAGGAATTTTTCTTTTCATCGAGATCTTTCCAATGAGGTATATTGTGCCTAAAATAGAGCTCCTATGTGAAGTTATGCTCCCCAAAAAATAGTCATTTATATTCTTCCCCATAAGTACTTGAGTGGTATCCATGTCAACTCACCATAATTTGGATATGGGGAATTAGTTATGTGTGGGGATCTAGTAGAGGATTCTAGAAGCATCGTGTAGGTTCCAAGAGGGATTTGAAACCCTAAACCTAACCCTTAATCTAGCTATAAGAAACCTAGTATAAGGAGGGATAAGAAATGAGAGTGCACACAATATGTGATGATAGAGCACAAGTCCAAAACAAATAATAGAGATGAGTTACATAAAATATTCTTAAAGCATAGAAGACCGTCCTCCAAATACCATCGATACATTCATATATCCAAATCATAGTTCCTCTCAATAATATATATATATATATATACCTATTCATTCATTTCATGTGTGGGCCCTTTATTAGATTGACTCCTATTACATATACAATTACCCCATTACATATACATTTAACCCCATATATGCCCCCATTGGAGTCATATCAAAATGTTCATTTTTTTCATTAGACAATAATTATTCCATAGTATGAGAAAGAGTGTGGAGGATACACTAACATATAAGAGATACACAAGCATATTGTAGAGGATTGTAGAAGACTATAGCATCTCATGACATCACAATAAACTTGTATTGATTTCTATTCTATTTAATAATCTCCATTATAGCAAATGATGTAAGGCACGATCCTTGATTCCTTGATTGTTTTTCTATATGGGTTTCCAAGGTAACATTTATGTTCCAATGTGTGTGCATTTTCTATTATAGTTCTATTTTATGCCATGATAGTTAAATAATTTGATTGGTGCGTTCTATTTTTGTTAAATAATTCAAAATAAAAAAAATTATAGTCACTCGATTATGCATAGGCCCATTGTAGTAGCTTTCAATTTAGACAGATTTTGGTGAGTCAATCATTGGAATATCATAGGAGGTTTATAGATAATACAACCATAATAATTTGATGTTATTCAAAAGGTTGTGCAAGCATTAAATTTACACTAGTACCAAATTTTTAATAGTTGGATGTGTCTATCTTTGCAAAAACATGTGAGCACACAAAACCTATTATCAATCTTGTCAGTGACTAGTGATGCTATTATTTTTGACAAATGCACCCACAATAGTTAGGTAATTAATGAAAAACATTCACCGTTATCTTGATGACATTGTCATTATATAATTCAATGTTTTTCTAGTATTTGGTATGTTGTGCAAGAAAGTCCAACCCAAATTGAGCTAGTATTATAGATTTTAGAAGAAAGATAATTATAAATGATGGAAAAATGAATATTTAGGATGAATGAAATTAAATGTATTTTGAATTTTGAAGAATACATTTTCCAATCATATATATACCCAAACAATGTTAAATTATTTTCAAATATCTATATTCTTTAGGAATTAAAAATTTGTGAAATTCATATGATAGGAAAGTCACTTATCAAAATTTTCAAGTTATTATCATTAATAGTTTGTTGGGTCAATGAAAGTGAAGAGTTGTTATTTCTTTCACTAGGGTTCTATCGATGATATTTTTGCACATATCTATGTTTACCTATTAATGTAAGGCCTAATTGTTTTTATAATTTTCCAGATATACTTTGTTCCTTTGAAATTGCCCTTGAAACTCAGGATCACAAGTGAAATAATTATTGGTTTAGAAGAGATTATTTCATTTTATAAAAGAGTGCTTGATTAATTGACTAAGTGTTTGGTGTGGAGTGAAATGCCTTTGGTATCATTTTTTTTTCTCACACTATGCATCTTCTCATTGATTTCAATGTGTGGGTGTACATGAACTTTACTTCCTTTTATTTACACTCCCCCACCTTATTTTGATTTCAACACTTTTTAGCATACAGATGTTGAGAAATGGGAGGAAGGCCCATATCCTATGCACTTTGACACCTCCACATATCTACCAAACCTTTTCATAAAATGCAAAAGCATGTGATTATACGCTCCATATCCATCACCTTTACACTCTACATCCCTTCTTCTCTCTTTAGCATGTGAATGTGGAAGTGCTTGCCAATCCATTTCGTCACCCCACCTTCTATCGTTGACTACATCTCACACAATATTTGGTATACAAGTGTTGCAATGTGTGATAACATGTTTCATTTTAAATAATTATGTATGGAAGTAAATAAATGACAATGGAATACTTTATGGAAAAATATGTAATATTTGGTATACAAGTGTTGCAATGTGTGATAACATGTTTCATTTTAAATAATTATATATGGAGGTAAATAAATGACAATGGAATACTTTAAGGAAAAATATGTGATCCAATGATTTTTGCATATGTCATGATCCTTCAAAAATAATAAAAATTTAGCTAAGTACTTGGAATTTGAATTGGAGGTATGAAAAAACATGACTAGGAATATGGTTGTCATAAGGCAAGGTGAATCCTTTTGTGAGAAATTGTCAACTCATTGGCTCAATATAAGAGATAATTAGATTAATTTATTGCCTATAAATGATATGTAGAAATGTGAAAGAAAGAGAGAAAGGATAACTTATCTTAGGTTTTACGTTTAGTGAACGTTGGATGTATGATAGAGGTTTTTGATTTTAGAGTGGTCATGTACTAGTGTGCCAGAAGTTTTGATGCCAAATATTAGCTGGTGAGGTTGAAAGAAAAATGAAATATGTGTGTCCATCTAACACTCTCTAGATTCAAAAGAACATTATGCTTTCTAGTACCATCTAAAATCCTCAAGATATTTGAAGATAATGCCTTGCTAGATGCACATAGAAGTGGTTTCCGTATTCTAAACATATGGCTTTCATATCCCAATAAAAAGACCCCTAATGTGTATCAACTTAATACTAGTCAATTGGAAAACCCCTACCAAGAAATAGTGTAGCTTTTCACTCAAACCATAGTACAAGTGCCAAGATATGATGTATATATAATCTTCTAGACCCTACATAGGAAGACACTATTTAATTCAGGTGAAGTTATTTATAATAACATTTCTCAATAATTGGTCAATTTCAAAAGGAAAAAAAATCTATATGGCCTCCTTTGTAGTTTTTGTTTTGGTATTTTCCAATGTCTTTGAAAGAAATATATCTTTAGGAGATATAAAATATAAGGTAGACCAAGTGAATTGGTGGTACCTATTTATTTGGAAGAATGAGGCTCCATTTCATTTATATAGAAATACTATGCTTTCATATTAAGGTTCAAGCATATGTTGACTAGGAAGGAACCCAAGAGTTGGATAGACTCTTTAAATTCCCCACCGTAAAGGGTAAAGGGTAAGTATTTATAAGAATAAAATTACACCTATACTAAGATGTATGGGTTCAAAGGAAAACCCTTTTTCCTTCCCAAATCCATATGCAATTTTTTCTTCCTGATAGAAGTTTGTATGTAGAATGCTAAGTGGTTGAAGTTTTTTTATCAGAAGAAAATATATCATTTTATGTTCATACCCTTTAAATTCATGGGAATTACTATTAAAAGTGTATTGAATTTAGCTAAGATGTCTTAAGGATTAAATTCCTTCAATTTGAAGGAAGTAGATGTTGTTATAGGTTATGACCCAAATGGAGCATTTAAAACTCATATGATTACCCACTACTATAGCACTAGTTTACCCAAAGTGTGAAGTGCATGAAGAAGGTGTTGTAGAAAATGAGGATATTAGGAATGAATATAGACATGATAATAAATCACTCACACTAAACCCCAATCTTATTGTTAAGATGAGGGATCATGCTCTCAAAGGGGGCACTCATACTTTGGTTAGTTCAAATATAGGATCCAAGAAGAACATTTTATGAGAACAAAAAACAAGCACTCGTTATAGAAAAACACCCTAAAGGAAGATGACGAGGTAAATTCAGATCCATCACAAGAGGAGGATCCATTGCAAATTATGTTAAGAATGTATTAGGTTTAACTAGAAAAGGTGTTTCCACTTCATTTGAAGGTGGAGGAAAGAAGAAGATGAATAAGAGTTGTGGTGAGGATCCTAAGTAACCTAAAAAGAAATAAAATATGGCATACCTTAGCCATTAAGAGGAAAAGGTCATTACATGGTGACAAGGAAGAGTCATTTAAAAGACGTACTAAATACCATGTTGAAAAATGTGAATGATATGGAAATTGATGACGATTCTGACAATTTTTATGCAATGACAATGGAAAAACTTGAGAACAACAAAATAATTGCAAAGGAGGTCATGCAATAGGAGTTTTGTACCTACCCACATGTATCATCCCCTAAGAATAACATTCTTCTACAATCCTTTCAACCAATAGATACGACCTTGAAAAGTAGCTTTAGCTAATATCTAAGGAGTTTCCTAGAAACTGAATGTATATGCAAAAGGGACAAGTACAAGTATTTGATACCTTTGAAGGAACAAATATCCCTCACTCGTAACCTCTTAGTTTACATCTTAGTTGATAGATTAATTTGTAACATGATAAGATGTTTTTATCCATTAAATATTCAAAATAGAGTAATTTGTCACTTATTCATTTTGACAAAAAAACGTTCAATTAAAAAACTTAAATTTTTATTTTGACACAACATACTCTTTGAGTCAACTAATCGAGGGAAACGCAGCATATGGAAAAATAAGTATTAATAAGCCCTCGCGGAGGTTTACAAGATTATATATATAATCCATTGGTGGGTATTACTTACAAATTTGATATAAGTTAATAAATCAATATGTTGTGAAAAGATGGGGATGGTTTATTTCATGGTAAAATGGTTGTAGTTGTAATTCTGAATTATCAATGCATCGTAAATTAAGATGTTTATGTAAATTTTAAAACAATATTACGATCACTTACTCCTTGACCATGATGCACTTTCACCACCAATAACGACCATTACCTGCAAACAAGATCAAACTAAATAATTCACTACATCTAAACTACAACAAAACTCTGAAAAAATATAAATCCTTCCTACACAATGATAAACATTTTCAATGGTATAACTAGCATGATTAGTGAAATACTCTCTATAACAATTATGCATGAACCCCACAATTATATATATAATTTTCTTTTAATTTTTTCTAATAAAATTTGTAAGATTGTATTTAATTTTTTCTAATAAACTTTGTAAGATTGTATTGTATCCAAGTCTGAGTATATATATATATATATAATTTTATTTTGATTTTTTCGAATAAAATTTGTAAGATTGTATTGTATCCAAAGAGTCTGAGTTTATATTAGAGATACATCATGCCAAGAGAAGTATGATTAAAAACCAAAGAAATGTTATACCCATGATGGTCACTTAAATACTATAATCACACAATTCGACTTCAAAGTTCATAAGTTAGTGAATTTCCTATGGGTCATTAAAGATCATGGCGAGAAGAGAAGGATTCATGCAAGTCGCTTATATAGGAACCACAAAGTTATAAACAATAATAATAATTTAACGTAAGTTTACAATTTAGTCAAATATTAAATTGATATTTAAGATTTTGTTATTTGTAAGATAACGAATTATTTCTATGTAACTATTTTATTGTTTAGTTTATAAAGGTGTGTATATATATTTTTCTTTATATTTAAAATTTTAAAATTTTAAAAATATGTTTTTAATAAGAAAATGATATTTTTTTTTGTATTTAAAATTTTAAAATTTAAAAGGGAAAAATATGTTTTTAATAAGAAAATTTTTACAGATACATAATTATAATTATATTGAAGTATAAAAACTTTGATAAATCTTATTAATTTTTAAAATTTGAGTATGTAGCTTTCTATAGTTAGTTATAATAGCAGATTTGTTTTTTGGATAAAACTTTGTGAGAGGTTTTGAAATGTTCAACATTTTGAGTGGATACTCCACCCATCATATGAAGCTAATATGATTAGAAAAGAGTTTCGAGGCTTGTTTATATAGAAGAAGAATGGTAAGTAAAAATAACAGATAGAAATGGTAAAATTAATAAATTAATAGACGGGATTAGGTATTCAATGAGGGATTATAATAGAGTTTTTAAGGGATAATAAGAGAAGGGGTGAAAGATAATGGATATAATGGATAAATTAATAAGTTAATAGAAGTAGTCATTGAAGTTAGGTATTCAATGAAGGATTAATAATAGGGTTGATAACAGATAGCAAATAGACATGGAAAAATTAATTAATAAATTAGCAAATTAGTAAAATTAATAAATTAGAAGGAGTAGCCGTTGAGATCAATAAATGAATAATAAATGGGTTTTTGATGGGATAATAAAAAAGGTTATAAAAGGTGGGAGGGGGGTGATGATAAGACAATAAAGTAAGGGAGAATAAATAAATAAAAGGATTCTTGTAAAATCCATTGAGATTCGGAGAATTAAATCAAGAAGGTGATAGAGAAAAATTAATCCAAAAAGTGATGAGAACGATAAGATTAAAAGGATAAAAAATCAGTCAAGTGATTTGTTGCGACATATTAATGATAAAAGAAAAGGAATTCATTAATTAAAAAGGGTGAAATTATAATAATAGAATAGACAGAAAAGTAAAAGGAATTTGTGAACCAAAGCCAAAAGATTTCTTTAATTAAGAGAGAGAATTAAAATATAAATTATGAAATAATAATAATTCGGATAACCCAGATAGGTTAACCGACGAAACCAATGAGATAAGAAAAATTTGTAGTGATGAAGAGATAAGGTGTAGAGACATGAGCATTTGGATGTGAGGAAAATAACCAAGGAGTCAAAGAGGATGAGGGAAAGGTTGGAGATGATAAAAAATCTAAAAGGAGGAAGCCTAATGGTCAAGGTGATGAATAGTGGTCTTCTGGGATTGGCTAAGCTTGTAGTCATCTTAAAAATTAAAGTTATTAGGATGTTTTTTGATTTCAAGGGCTTCTTGAATGAGACATGAGGAGTAATGAGGGGCAAAGGCTAATATTTTTGTTTGGTCAAAGTAAATAAGGTGCTTTGATTTGAAAGAGTGTTTGGTGATCGTTGATTTGGATATTTGGTTATAGGTGGTATCAACTATATGCTCGTTAAGCTTGGATTTAAAGGTTCTACTAGTTTATCTTTAAAGGTAGAACCTTTAAAGCCAAGATTAAACAAAATATAGTTGATACCACCTATAACTAAATATCCAAATCAATTATCATCGAACACTCTTTCAAATCCAAGCACCTTGTTTTATTTGGCCAAACAAAAAAAATAGCTTATGCGTCTCATTACTCCTCCCATCTCATTCGGGAAGCCCTTGAAATAAAAAAACATACTAATAAATTTAATAGTGAAGATGGATACAAGCTTAGCCAATCCTGGAAGCCCACCATTCATCACCTTGACCATTAGGATTCCTCCTTTTAGAATTTTTATCATCTCTAACTTTTCCCTCATCCTCTTCTATCCCTCAGTTCTTTTCCTCACATCCAATTGCTCCTCTCTCTACACCTTGTCTCTTCTTCGCTACAAATTCCTCTTAATTCATTGGTTTTTCCGGTTAACCTATTTGGGTTATCCCAATTATTATTATTTCATAATTTCTATTTTAATTCTCTCTCTTAATTAAAGAAATACTTTGGATTTCGTTCAAAAATTCTTTTTACTTTTTTCTCTATGCTATTACTATAATCTCACCCTTTTTAATTAATGAATTCCTTTTCTTTTATCATTAATCTTCCATAATAACTCATTTGACTAAATTTCTATCCTTTTAATATGAACGTTTCCATCACCTTTTTGATTAATTTTTCTCTATCACCTTCTTGTTTGTCACTGATGTCAACCCTTGAAGCAAGTCCGGTAGAAAATTTTGGTAGCCCCAACAGTATGGTTAAGGGAATTTAGTTTGATTGATGTATAATGGTATGAATTTTAATATATTTACAAGTAAGACTATTCTACATGGATAATACATGTCATGCCATTTCTGGTGATATGTGGAATGCCACATAACTCCTCACGGTTAGAGAGTTATGGCCTTGTGAAGTTGGAGAACCCTCATGAGTTATCTAGAAGGTCAACGAAGTCAAAATTATTCTAGAAGCTCCTAGAAGAAGTTGGCTAGTCAAGTGAGTAAAACTAGGAGTTAATAATGGGTTAAGTTGTTGCAATAAAAAACTAATTAAAAATAAATTAGTTGCAACTAGAAGTGGAGAATTTACTATTTGTAGCAAAGTGGGTTAGAAGTGGACAAGTGGTTAGAAGTGGGTTAGCCTTAAAAAAAGGAAATTGGGTTAAGTTGGTTAGAAGGTAACCCCTTGAGGAAGCTACAAGGAATTATAAATAAGAGAGAAAGACTCTGCTATTAGAACCTATTGAGCACATTGAATATATATTATTGTGTAAGGTTTATTGCAGGTACTCATTGATATATCTGAAGTTGTGCAAGTCTGAAGTAGCACGAAGGGTTGACGGTGAAAGTTTCAGAATTACAAAAAATACTTAAAAAACCCTATTTTTTTAGGTGTACACGGGATGTAGTGGATAAGGGCGTGTATGTACACGGGGTAGTAGTATATTAGGGTGTGTACATGAAATAAAAGCCCTAGAAACTTGAGAAGATGAAGATGTTAGGTCTCTATATTCTAAAAGAAAGATCTTGGGAAGGTCTTCAGTGATCAGGTACATCAGATCTATCTACTGGTTCAAAAGGTATGTCTTATTTCTATGAGTAGTTGGATTTTGTTGTATACATGAGAAATGGTTATGGAGGTTTGAGGATTTTCCCTAGAGATATTAGTGGCTCCATGGGACCTTTTGTATAAGTCTGATATATAGAAATATAGTACTGGTATAATCAATGTTTATCATTGATATATCTTGTTAGTGTTGAGGTACATCTTGTATTTCTTGGAATATGGTTAAGGGTTCTTGTGATACATGGTTGAGAGCTTGTATTTGTGAAGTGGTTGATGTATTAAGAGGTTGAATATCAGAAAGGGGTTAATATCTAGTTCATGTGAGAGTTATTATACTTGTTCATGATTACACACACTTATATGGCACATGACTAGAGAGTGATATAGATGCTTTGGGTAAAGGATATGTATGAGGATGTATGCATAGGGTACAGTTATAGTCTGGACACAATGATAGGTTGTAGGTTGATGTGAAAGAGGCAGCAGAGGGTCATAATTTTTCAGAAGAGAGAAAATGCTAGTTTTCAAAAGGCATACGCAGGCTTCATAACAGATAGGTCACGTACATATGTGGGCTGCAGTATAGATAGGGCGTGTACATATGTGTGTTGCAGAACATATAAGTTGCATATCTATGGTTTTTTGTTTGTATAGACTCAGTTCATGTATAGGTTGATTACAGGGAAGTGGTACAGGTTGGTATAGGTTTACAGTGGTATATCTCATAGTGACAATGTGGCAGTGGTTTCTTCATTTGACACTTATATTTCAGAGCGGAAGGATGGGGAAAGAATAGGTGGTTGTAGCCACCTTCCAGTTGTAGCTAGAAAACATAGGGGTTTGTAGCCTCATTTTGGTTGTAGCCATAGAATTGTGGAGTTGTAACTTCCCTCAGGTTGTAGCCTGAAAATATAGGGGGTCGAAGCCCCCTTCCAGTTGTAGCTGGAGAACAAAGGAAGTTGGTGCTTCCAATGAATGTAATTATTAAAGACATATAAGAAAAAACATTTCGTGGTTTTCTCTTGCATTAGGTTTCCACGTAAAAATACTGGCATACTGTGTATGTGTATGATTGTTCATTTGTTCATGGTTTATTTACTCTGCATTTATTGGATGATAATTCTATATTGATCACAAATATAAATAACAGTTTCATACTATGGTTAAAAATGATTAAATTTTTCTAATGTTGATTCACCCCCCTCTCAGTAATCCAACAACACCTTTACCAAATAACAAACTCCAATAAAGAGACAAAAAGAGGGAAGCATTTCTTGAAAGAAAGTGAAAATATACAAGAGAAGCCTTCGATTACTTCTTGAAGAAATAAATATGGCCAATGCTCCTGAATTAGAGTAAGTCAGGTCAACAATGGGGGGTCGATTGAAACTGTGATATGCCATAAAAAATAATTAGTGTTTCTGAAGCCTAAATTTCATCAAGAGGGAAGTAATCCCATAAGAAATTCATGGATATCTAGAAAATATAATGGGATAAAAGACAAAAGAAAAGAGAAGAAATTTGTAACCAGTGGAAAATAAAAAATTCGAATAGAAAGATTTCCGGGGAGGGTCATCCTGACAGAGTGTGTGAGAAGTCTGAGTCAGATAGAGATCAACCAAAGTTGGAAACAACAATAGTCTTGGCGACACCGAACAGAAGTAGCAACGCATAACTGAAAATCCATCAATCGGTCGACGAACCAAAAAGTATGGATTATGAAGAATCTGTACTAGATTTACGTACTTCTCCCACACTGGAAACTAGTCCACAAATAAGAGAATTTCTCCAGCAAAGGTTGTAGATATATGACCAATGTGCAAGATGATGGTACATAATGGATGACCAGGGAAACCTACGGGATGCATTAATTATCGATCTTGAGTGAAATGAAGTCGACAATATGATTATCCAAATTAAGGACTTCACCGACTCGACCCCCTACAACATCTAATCTTGAGATAAGAAATTAATTACAGTCTAGATGTGACGTAACCTTTATAAAACCGGTTTGTCAAATATAAGGATCAAAGTTCTCAAACTGAGGATGCATTTGTTGATTAAGGTTGGTTGTCATTGATGTCAACCCTTGAAGAAAGACCCGTAGCACAAAGGTTTGGGTAATGGACCCAATAGTGTTTGATGTAAATATGACTCATTATTTTTTTGTCAT
>JASDQU010170098.1:5937-17795 GCA_032191745.1 Picea mariana | reverse complement strand
AAACTTATGATACTATGTGGTAGGTTTGATTTATAATTTACGTCTTTAAGTGATTATGAAGTGTAATTAGTAATGTATAAGATAATCTAGGGTTGGAAAGGTAAAATTGAGTATTGGTATATATAGTGTCATAGGATTAGGGTATATATAGCTTAATTAGTGATAAGTGTAGTAATAGATTTCTATAATTAGAATTTTATAGTGGGTAATATAAGGTTAGTTAGACCTCTAGACCTATGAACTAACTCAAAATTAAACCAAAAACCAAAAACAAGCAAGGAAAGGGAGGCGATGTCAAACCTGATTCGATCCATGAGGTTCCCTTAGTTGGTTGATTAATGGGTGCCAAAAGCTACTTACCTCCAGGCCACCGTCTCTATTCATGTTGTTGGGGTGCTTGATTATCTCTAGAGCTTCTCTTAGGCGTCTCTTGTAGTAATGGTCCTCTTTTGCTAGTATCTTCGTATCCTCAAGGCAGACATGATGTTTGGTCTTAAGTGAGTGTTCTGCTAAGGCTAAAGTGCAAGTGCGTTCATTTCTAATGTCTTCTTCATGTTCCTTAATTATTACCTGAAATGATCGTCTGGTTTCCCCAATGCAACATTTCCCACATGAGCAAGAGATAGGAATACATGGTGTTTGGTCTTAAGTGAGTGTTCTGCTAAGGCTGAAGTGCGAGTGCGTTCATTTCTAATGTCTGCTTCATGTTCCTTAATTCTTACTTGAAATGATTTTTGGTTTCCCCAATGTAACGTTTCCCACATGAGCAAGAGACAGGCAGACATGGTGTTTGGTCTTAAGTGAGTGTTCTGATAAGGCTGAAGTGCAAGTGCATTCATTTATAATGTCTACTTCATGTTGCTTAATGCTTACCTGAAATGATTGTCCGGTTTCCCCAATGTAACATTTCCCACATGAGCAAGAGACAGGAAGACATGGTGTTTGGTCTTACGTGAGTGTTCTGCTAAGGCTGAAGTGCGAGTGCGTTCATTTCTAATGTCTGCTTCATGTTCCTTAATTCTTACTTGAAATGATTGTTTGGTTTCCCCAATGTAACATTTCCCACATGAGCAAGAGACAAACAGACACGGTGTTTGGTCTTAAGTGAGTGTTTTGCTAAGGCTGAAGTGTGAGTGCATTCATTTCTAATGTCAGCTTCATGTTCCTTAATTCTTACCTGAAATGATCGTCCAGTTTCCTGCATCTACTACTAATTGACCAAGATCAGCAAGCTTTGAAATTGATGATGAGTCCTAATGATGAATCTTGATTCGGATTCGAAACGTCGATGACAAAAATGACACCAACTGTGGATTATCCGGCAAATAACTTGAAAATCACTTACCCTCTTAAGGTCTGATAGACCAATTCGGTCTTAGTGGAAATTAATCATCATCATCATCATCATCATCATCACTTTTCAATTATAGAAGTCAAAATTAAAGTAATGATGAATATGTAATGAGAATATGTTTATTTTGTCAATTTAATTAAATATATTTTAAAATATTAAAAAAAAATTGATGTAATGATGAATATAAATGTAATTTATTTATTTTTAACTTATAAATATTTTAAAAATGATTATCAACATAAATTATTAACAATATTAAAAAAATCGTTTCATGTACTTTCTTTATAACGTTTTATAAACGATAAAATAAGTAAATATTAAAGATCGAAAATTTTAAAAAATTACTATTTTGAACATGAAGGCAATATTTAAAATATTTAACCAAAGATCTATTAAATTAAATTTAAGGTGTTTTTTTAAATAGTGAAATTTAATATATATATATATATATATATATATATATATATATATATATATATATATATATATATAAACAATTTTATTGTAAAAATACATAGATTATGAACAGTGACAAAACAAAGGTTATGATCATTCAATCCAACAAGATCACTTATGATAATTTTGTATATGACAATAATATCTTAGAGGAAGTGCCTTCACACAAGTATTTTGGAATTGATATTCATCACAAGCTTAATTGGTGAGAAAAAAATAAATGGAGGGTCGAAAGCTTATTATGGGCTTGAAAATAATTGTAAATTAGTAGACCTTTGGCTATGGGATAAGAAAATGCTCCTCTTTGAGACTCTTGTCACTCATGTTATCTTATATGGATGTGAAGTTTGGGGATGCAGTATCTCTCGAGAATCCTAGCGAAAGATAGAGCAAATTCAAAAGAATTTTATAACTTATAATCTCAAAATTAAGGGCAATACACCCTATCCTATCCTCCTCATCAAAGCGAACATTTCCCCTATTGAGAGCACAACTATGATTAGGTACTTAATGTAGAACAAGATAAACAACATGGATAACAAGAGGCTCCCCCAAATTGCTTCAGAATCTAGCCAAAATCACCAATGGATCAAGCGGGGATGGCATAATGATGTCAATTCTTGGCTAAATCACTGGGGAATAAAAGAAGAAGTTATTATGCAAAATACTGATGATATTAAAAATATTGTACAAGCTAAATTTAAGGAGAATCTATGGTGCGATAAATAATTAGAGGGTAAAAGAAAATTAAGATATTATCAGGAGGTGGTTAACCCTAACCTTGAAGATCAAAAGTGTCTCTTTGTTTTGACTAGTGTAAAGAAGAGAATCAATATTGCTAAAATAAGAACTAATTATCATGAGTTTCATAGTGAAACTGGCCGTTGGGAAATCCCCAAAACACCATGGAAAAGAAGAATATGTCGCCTTTTGATCCAGATTATGCTGAGAACAAAATGAGACACAAACAAAAATATAGTAGAGAACACAAAACTGCAGTGAAACCCAACTTCTATTAATGAATAAGATAGAAAAACACTGTAGAACACAAACTGGGAGAATGAGGTAGATTATCTCTGAAAAGAAAGATATGTTGGCTACCCTTCATTCGTAACAAGATTTACATCACACTCCATTGAATGCTTAAAGGGCCTCCTTCACCTCAATTATATATGAGAGAGTGAGAGGAGAACAATTCACATGATGCATGTGTGACAAATTAGTCTAAGTTTATAAAATGGCATAGGCATGTAAAACACTAGGAATTCTTGGGATGTCACCCATCCCAATACTACTCTATCCCGAGCACGCTTAATTGCAAAGTTCTAATGGAATTCGGTGCATTAACTCTATGTTGTAAGCATGTACATAAGACCACTAGGAAATCATTACATGATGTTTGTAATTAACAAATGAAAATAGCATTACATTCCATTCCCCATAAAAAAGGGTCAATATCATGGTTTATCAAAACCATATGCTCAAAATGTTGATTTAGTGCAAAAGGTGGATGGCCACCAAGATCCACCTAAATCATTCCTCCCCCCTTACGAAGCAATGGTCCCCACTACATCAATTTCCCTCGGGAGATCAGGAAGCTTCTGTTGAATCTGAACCTTGGTGAGTTGCTTTCCTTGTTGAAGTAGATGTCATGCTTGTACTTTACCTGTTTAAGGATGTCATGAACCTGTTGGAGGTGTTGGATCCATTCAACATATATGGTTGCATGATCTTCCTTGGTCTGAGTGTGGGAGGAATCTGTTGATGAAGATGCAGTAAGAAGAGCTATATCAATAGGGGCTACTGGTGGGAACCCCAAGAACACCTGAAAAGGGCCATGGCCAAAAGAGTTATGTTGAACATATGGAAGAATTTCATTATGTTTTTGTTCCTCTACAATCTTGTCAACCTGCTTCTACTAGATAGAAATGTCTTGGGCTAAGGATATAGTGGTCACGCTGTCCTTTTGTTCACCTTCTGACCGGATCGTGAAGAGGATAAAATTTGTGGCATGAGAGATTACTTTACGACACTGTTTTTTTGAGATAGTCATTGGAACTACCTCTAGTAACCTGTAGATCTGACCTCCTAGAGTAACAATGAAATTATAGGGTCGAGAGTCATAGATAACATGACATTTCCATAGATATGGTTTTCCTAAAATAACATCAGAGACTTAAAGTGGGGAAAAATCACACACTACCTCATCCTTGAAAGGCTTGATTCCATAGGAAAGGTGGAACTATTGGCTAACATAGATGTCCCGTCCCCGACTCAACCATCCGATGGTGTATGGTTGGGGGTGTGGCATCGTTGGAAGCTTCAATCTATTGACAACCTCGACTGATATTGGGTTCTTCTGACTCTCGCTATCAACAATGAAATGCAATGGAGTCCCATTTACCCACACCTGTGAATGGAAGAGGCACTTCCCCTCCTCAATCTCCTCTAGTTCTTCCAGTTGTATTGCTGTGGCCATGATAGTAGAAATGGGTTCTACATTGATGATTCAATTCCCTTTACTGTGCTATGAATCAAAGTTTGAGTCAGGTTCTGATTCGTTTTCTTTGAGCTCGACCACCAATGAATTTTTCGAGCGACATTCATCGGTGTTGTGACAAGGGATTTTTTGGAACTCACACCACTTTCCGGTGTCTTTCTTAAATTTCTCGTTACCCTGTCTCTCTTGAGGTTTGCCTCCCTTGTTTATATGTCCTTCATTCCGTGAGTTAAGGTTGCCTTTACCATACTTCTATTGTGACATATTTTCAAACCCGAACTCCCACTTACTATGCTACTTGAATTTCTACTCGATTTTGACCACATATCGATAAGCAACTCCCAGTGAGGAGATGCCCAAGAAATCCATCTCTCTTTGTATGTACTTGTGCATACCACTACGGTACTTCAAGATTAGGTGTTTCTTGGAGTCTTTGATACCCATCTTTAAGCGCTAGGTATGAAATATGTTAGTGTACTCTGACATCGTGTAGTCTTTTTTTTTACGTATAGTTGTCCATCTCATGTATTGGTCATCGTAGTTTCCGACAGGGTAGAACTCCTCCTTTAGGGCATATACAAAGGCCTCCCAAGTGGGTTCTCTCCCTAATGGTGTAGATTTACCCATGGTGTACCTCTCCCAGTAACCTTCCCACCAAGCTCTGACATAGGGAAGGGCTTTAAGGATGACAAAGGTGATCTTTTCACTATCGAAATTTTTTTGGACCAAATAATAACCTTCTAGAAGATTCAACCATTTTTTTAGAGTATTTGCATCTATCGAGCCTTCAAATAAGGGGATATCAAAATTGACTTGTACCTTGAAGGGTGTCAAACCTCTAAAATGATTGCTTGTCGAAGATGCCTTGGTTGCCTCCATCGGTAGTCTTCGAAGGATCTTAGGGAAGTTTTCCATCATCTCGTTCCTCTGTGACATGAGGGCTTCCTCAAGCAATGCCTTGAAATGATCTCATGCTCTATCATCTCTTTTTTCTTCCTCCATGGGAGGTCGCTTCGGCTAGCGAGAGAGGTTGTCCTCAACAGAAACTAGCTCAAGATCCAAAACTCTATACCCTGACCTTGTAGGGGACTTGCTCTGAGAAATGAAAAGGAGCAGACTACTTTGATACCATTGATCCGGATTATGCTGAGAATGAAATGAGACAAAAAAAATATATAGCAGAGAACACAAAAATATAGTGAAACCCAAATTCTATTAATGAATAAGATAGAAAAACATTGTAGAACACAAACTGATAGAATGGGGTAGCTTATCTCTGAAAAGAAAGAGATGTTGTTTACGCTTCATCCATAACAAGATTTACATCACACTTCATTGCATGCTTAAAGGGCCTCCTTCACCTCAATTATGTATGAGAGAGTGAGAGGGGAACAATTCCCATGATGCATGTGGGATAAATTAGTTTAAGTTTATAAAATGCCATAGGCATGTAAAATAGTAAGACTTCCCGAGAAATCACCCATCCTAGTACTACTCTATCTCGAGCGCGCTTAACTGGGAAGTTCTAATGGCACTCTGTGTATTAACTCTATGTTGTAAGCATGTACATAAGATGACTAGGAAATCATTACATGATGTTTGTAATTAACAAATGAAGATGGCATTACATTACATTCCCCATAAAAAAGGGTCAATATCATGGTTTATCAAAACCATAGGCTCAAAATGTTGATTTAGTGGAAAAGGTGGATGGCCATCGAGATCCACTTGGATCACCTTTGTGACACCAAGAGGGTTGAAGATGAAAAACACTTTTTCCTAGAATGCCCTACGTATACCCAAATTAAATCCCAATTTCAAAATATTTGTCACAATACCGACCTTCCTAACCTTCTAAGTCATCAAAACGTTACTGATTTGGGAATGCTTCTCTTAATGCTTTTCAATCATTGAAATAACATTTTGAATAAATCCTAGTAATATATTGCTTTTCTTAAGGTCTGATAAACCAATTGTGGTCTCAGTGGACGTTAACCATCATCATCATAATAATAATTTATCAAAATTCAAATATAAGCTTAGTGAATGAAAATTTTCCAACTAATACTACATGAAAAATTATTTGGATAAAGTACATGTGATTGTTCCTAAAACTTCGAGGAACATTTCCTAAACCCCTTTGTTTTAGGTAAGGATCATTTTAAAAATTTAAGAAAAGTTTATGCGTTTTCAATCTTGGAAATGGAGATATTTTTTACTATGTCCAAATCTTCGAAAAGAAAAATTACAAAGGATACATTTATGGGAAAATTAGATTAAGAAACTTTAGTTACATAGAAGTTGAGATAAAAAGCTAAATTGAATTTAGAAACTTTAGTTGTATAGAGGTTGAGATCAGAAACAAATGAAGGGATCGAAAGAAATCAACTAACCTAAAAAAATCGTTCATAAAAAAGTAAAACGATATTAAAATAATGTGTGAGTTATCCATAAATGTTTTAAAAGAAGAAAGGTCAAAGGCACAAGTAAGAGAAAAACCAATCGAAGAACAAGATGCACCAAAACTATGAGTGCTTTTAGGTTTGTATGCTTGAATTCTTTGCTAAGAGAGCCAATAATCTCAATGGTCAAAGATAAATTACAAATGAAAATGAATCTTGTTGCATAGTGTTTATACTACTCCTACTCAAATAGGGAGGGTGTAAAGAGTTATAGGCCCATTTAAGTAAAGGCACATTCCTCAAGAGAATTATTAATCATGTATATCAAAGTTGACTACGTTATCCTTAAATACACCTAATAATATAATAAAAGAATAAAGCATATAAATTTAGGTTAAATTATATATCATGTTGGAAATAGTGATCAATAGAGATATCGCATGTCAATTGATATCACATCATTTGACATTAATAAATAAAAATTGCTCGTCTAGCCTCATTTTTGAAAATTTCAACCAAATTGTTGGTTACATTGATCTATTTGATCAATAGTGTAATAAGATAAATCATAGCGACAGTGAAAGTCCCTACCTAAAGGTAATTGAATATGTGAAAATAAAACATAGATTTAAAAAAAAAAGGGTTAAAAAATGAAAAAAAAGGTTCATCTATAGAACTTAAAAGAAATATAACACTAAATAATTATGAGGTTGTCTATGAGGACTTATTGTTGTAAAGAAAATATCTAGAGTCGATTTTATTGGAATTTTCTAGCTACAATTGGAAGGAGGCCACGACCCCTTAATTTAGAGGCTCCAACCTGAAGGAAGCTCTAACTCCCTGAGTTCTCCAACGCCAATCAGAATGAGGCTACGCCCCCCTAATGTACATGCACCAACATGAAGGAATCTCTAACTCCCCTAGTTCTACAATACCAACCCGAAGGAGGCTACAACCCATTTTCCTTGCCCTGCACTACCACCCTGAAATATAAATGTAGACTCACTATCACTACCATTGATCAGCCTATAACTGCCACTATCACTTATACATCAACCAACCTATCACTGTCATTATCACATCAACCAACTTTTCATTGTCACTATCACATCAACCAACCTATCACTTTCATTGTCGCATCAACTAACTTGTCACTGATGATCAAAAAATCATCCAACTTGTCACTATCCATGTCCTTGTCACTGTCACTGTCATTATCTATGTCATTGATATACCATCATTAACCAACTATAACTAGATCCACTCACATGGATACCAAAACCATCACCATACCATGTACAAAAACTATACCATACCATGTACATCAACCATGTACCATATCACGCACATCAACCATGTATCAAACATGTACCATACCATATGCATCAACCATGTACCATGACCTATACCATACCATGTACATCAACCATGTACCGAAAACTGTACCATACATCAACCATGTACATCAATCGTGAACCATGACCTGTACCATACCATGTACATGTTGTACCATAACATCATCAGCTCATGAACCAAAAATTGTACCATAACATGTGCATCAACCAGATACCATATCACTCATGATATGCCATACACCATGTACCATAAGATATCATCAATGAAGTGCCTCAAGCATGTGATAACATCACCATGACATGTACCAAACCAGATACCAAGATAGCCAAGATATGTCTCTAGCAATGTACCATGATATCATCAAGATGTGTCTCAGCATGTACCAACATCACCAAGACATGCTTCAAGCATGTACCTCCAACATGTTCCATAACCTCATTAACAAGTGTCTCAAACATGCATCAATATCACTAAGAAATGTACCTCATACATGTACAAAAAATATACCTCAAATCATGTGTCAAAACATAACTCAAATATGAAAACTTGTAAGATTCACCACAGCTTAATTTTCAATTTCTGATTCTCAAATTTCTACCTGAGGTACTATTATATTTATTGTGAGACATTAGAAAATTCCATAGTCTGCAAAGTCCCAAAGAACATTTTATAGTAAAAGTTCCAAGATGACTTGTTTGAAACATATTTTAGGACCGTTTAGGAACTCTGACCTCCACAGAGCATATCTCTGAAATTATTGCGACCAAATGTATGAAATTTTAACCACAAGTACTCTAAGATATTTCCTCAGTATCCTCAAAATTTCAGAGTCTAAAATGTCCCAAAACACAAGTTATACCAAAAGGGGAAAACCTTCCTGAATTATAACCTATTCTGTAGAGCGAATGTGTACAACATGCCATGCACACAATATTTGATATTTGATTGTGAAACTCACACACAAGATACTACAAAATGGAGTATTTCCAATTCAATTAGTCTAATAGAATTTTTATTCTCTATGAGGAATTTGTGACTATTTTACCTGGAACACCTATTTGAGACTAGTTTCAAGACTAGTAAAAAACCTTATCTTTCACATCATTTATCTCCAAACATACAACAACCCAGAAGCTGAATTTTTACCACATATACCTTGCTATGTCTTCTCAACAACCTACAATTTTCACTATCTAAAGCATTCTAGAAAATAGGTTATATATAAAATGGTAATATGACATTTTAAAAACATACCTTAGAACACATCATCACAAGACATCATCTTCCCTTGAAATTTCTCCCTTCACTTCATTTTCCCTTTGAAATTCGCACCACACTTGTACTAAGAGATCACAAGATTTAATGATGAAAATGAGAGGTGCTTAATGTGTATTTATATTTTTTCAAGTACCTCCTTTACTTGACTTTGGGGTCGACCTGTACTTTCCTGTTACAACCACTTTACCCTTTAATTAATGACTTGTAAATTCTTGTTGCAATTGTTTAGGGGATTCTTATCCATTCTTCGGGGCTTCCAACTTCAATAGGCCATAAATTCTCAACCACGATGAACCACGTGGCATACCACCTACCATTGGAGATGACATGATGAGGACTATCCATCTATGAGTGTGTTGCATGCATTTACACTATCCTTCATGTCCTTATTCCTCAAACAACTTTGGGCTTCATGACCACACCTCTAGGGATTCTTGTGGACTTCTTCAAATGCACCCATCACATCTATTGAAATCAATGAAAACCACATATTTTGACATCAATGAAAACCATCTATCCATCAACATCAATGAAAACCAACTATCCAACACGTTTAGCTAATAGAAATTCTACCATAAAAATCGTAAATGTTGTGAGAAGGTCAGTCTTGTTTGTAATGTACCTAAGGAGGATAATATAATGTACCTAAGGAGGCACCTAAGAGGGATAATGAATGTAATGTGGCCATAATCATGTAATAGATTCACTATGTAGTTATATGAAATAATACAATAATTAGGGGTAGTTGGCATAGACCCCCAGGAATACTCATGATAAAATATAAATATGCATGAATATATGATTATTAGTATTCATGCATATTTATATTTTCTCATGAGTATTCCTAGGGGTCTATGCCAACTACCCCTCCTTATTATATTATTTTCTCTAACTGCATAATGGATCTATGCCATGATTATGACCACATCACATTCATTATCCCCTTTAGGTACCTTCTTAGGTATGCCATATTATCCTCCTTGGGTACATTACATTATTGCAAACACACAAGCTCATCCTTTATCTCCTGCTATTGAATTCTATCCACTTTCCTCATTTCTTCCAATTTTATAACCTCATTCTAAATTTTCTCTTCACCTAATGACTAGAAAACCTAGATCAGTTTAGACATCAAATTGGAAACCTTAGAGCCTAGAGACTGATGACCTCCTTGTTAGATTTGATCCTATTCCTATTTTTTTTCTAGGATTGAAGTTGGATTTCTTTATGATCATTTTGAAAATACTAATTATAGAATTTCCCCAACAATACAATAATGTTTCTAACACCATCTTCATATAAAATTTGCATAGTGTAGATTGATTTGGGGACTAAAAATAATATCAAAAGTATTTGCAATGTAAATAACACTTCTTTTAGTTTAATCGTGCTCTTGGTTTGAAATCATGATAATTCTTTGTATCTATGTAAATTGAAATCTTTACTCCTTTAATGGTAGGTTTTTAATGTTATTGAGGGTTTGCAAGCATTTTGTATGGTCTCCATGGATCAAAGATGGATTCTATTTCTTTTAGTTGTGTTATGCTTGATATCGCCATTAAAATTTCTCATTTCAACATTTGAACATGTAAACTTGTGATGTCATGACTTCTTATTCTTTGTTCTTTTTAAATAATTGCTTCAGGCACACTATGATGTTAGGTTTAGAATAATGTACACTATATTACTACACTAGGTTACTCATTTGATGAATTCCCTTCTATTTTATTTTGATCTATTAATCGCTCAATTTAATTTTTTCTACACATCGTAGAATTATGGTTTTGACCCTATAATGATGAAATTATTGTTGTCCAAATGCTTGAAATCTATTTTGTGTACATATGTTTTATGAATATTTTGACATGTTTTTCGATGAGATATGGATTGTGTGATGTACCCAACCACCCGCATGCATTGTCGATATGGTGTGGTACTCCAAAATTCTTTCCCATGCACTCATTATTGTTCTTTGATACCTTTTTATTCATTATCATATTGTTAATTTAATTATTTCATACAACCTAACTTTGCAATCTAATACATATGAATTAACATCAATTCATTCATAACATAACGCTATTAATTCAACATAATTGCATATAACATCATATACTTTTATCTTCTAGGAATAATTCACCATATGGTTGTAGATGAAGGACATTCCATCCAACGATAGGCTCCATTGCACATAATATTTTTACAACATGCCACCCCTGAGATGAGGCTACGAGTCCATAAGGATAGATTCCCTATGGTTGGTTCTAATCCTCTCACACAGTCCATTTCCTAGAACTTATAGTCTATTCACTCTTAAAACAATCATGATACACTATCTCTTTTTCCTTTTCAACCTGCACAACCCAAGGAACAAAATCTCCTTATTTTCCATGTAGTCCCTTAGGCTATTCCATTTCCTCATGGATCTATAGTACAATTTGGATAGGAAACCTCAATGCTATGAACTTCAAGGATTCTCAGTTGTAATTACTTGTCTCAATGACATACATTC
>JASDQU010170097.1:890-21255 GCA_032191745.1 Picea mariana | reverse complement strand
GTGGAACTATGTCCTTACACTTGATCATTCATTGGAGGATGATGGTTTGAACTCTTTCAATATCTGTCTAGTTAACTTCACCCAAGAAAGCCCCCCAAAACCTTGACCCCATATAGTATAATGGATTCAACAAGTGAGTCAATGCTTTCCTTCATAATTGCAATGCCTTGAAAATGAAGTTGGAATAACTAATTTTCCAAAATAACCAAGGAAGCATATGCTAGAAAATCGTTGTAATATTTAATTGGCACCACAAGGATAAATCAAGTAGGGTGCAAAGTGAATGACATAGTGTGAAATGGAAAATGTCCTTAGAAACATTAAACATGGAGGATCATTAAGAATAAGACAAGTGATCATGGGTCCTAGTGGTTAAAAACTTATCCAAATATCCTTTCCAATTGTTTAAGTCCATGATGGTGGGGCCTGTTGCCATCCTTATACACACCTACAAGCACGGAGAAGTCTCTAACCCACTTGGTGTGTCCTTGGAGGCACGATGCCTAAGTCCAAACCCTCTGCCACCTCGACTTGAAATTCTTCTGTCTAGCCTCACTCCTAGGGAAGCCAAGGGGGGTAGACCCTATTTACTATATGAGTTGATTAATGTGATCTATGAGTTAATTTTAGTTTATTAAGTTAGGAGGAGACTAACCTATATAACAAGCAACAATGCAAATGCAAAGCTTTAATGACAATCAAACCCTTCCCTTCCCTAAAAGGACAACTAAGACTAGTGCCTAAAAATTGGGTAAAGGGGTCAATTAAGTTTGTACACAAAGAATAGAAATAGATGAATTATTCACAAAATAAAGAATACAATCTACACTTTAGATAATTACAAGATGAAGATATACAAATGAAATATAACAAGGACAAATTGCAGTGAAACTTACAAATTAGATAATGGCACAATATAGACAAAAGAACTAAATAATGGTTAGATAACTACACAATAAAGAATTCAGCTTATGCCAATATACATGAGATATCTACAACAAAGCAAATAACTTTAACTAAGGTTAGGAAGCAAAGAGAACTAGTGCTCAACTTTAGCAAGTGAAAGTAGCTTGAAAATGAATCACTCAAGAGAGACAATGTACAACTTTAGAAAGTGAAATTCCCAAATAGAGATGGTGCGCAACCTTAGAGATAGATAGGCTTAGAATAGATGTGCCCAACTTGAAAGCAAAAGTACATGGAAAGTAAAGATGCTAGTAAAGTGAATCACATGAACATGCCTTGAACAATAAAACTTGCACACCTAAAGATAACTAGAAACTAAAGCATAAGTGTTGCACGAAAATTTTAGGAGAATTTTAGAGTCCCTCTTTGATTAGGAGGATTAAGGTTTGAAGATGCAATCCTAGACTATGTGTCTACCGCTAGACTCTTACCGCTTTGGCCAAAATGATTGTTGGGTGCTCAATAAGAAGGGAAAACAAAGCCCTTCCCTAGCTCCACAAGTCAACCCAGAATACTTGGGCGTTCAATCAAGGGGGATACTTAGTGCCGTTTAGTCGTCCCCGACTTAACACCTCCTGTAGCCTCTACAAGCACCCTTTATGATGGCAAAATTTGTACCAGTCTGGGTGCCTAGTTAAACTAGATAAATTGCTTTCAATCCTAAAGCTACAAGCTATGATTAATTCCAACTTAGAAAGATAGATTGTGAACTAATATTGATTCCCAACTTATGATACAAGATTACTTCCAACTTAATGAGATATTAACAAAGGATTGCTAAAGGAAATATTAACAAATTAAACAAGAAAACAAGCTTTACGATATTGCATGGGTTGGCTAAGTCAAATATCTTTGCAAGATGTAGGTAAAATAAATCAATGCATGTAAAGAAAAGACTTGGAAAATAAATTGTTCCTAGCCACTCAACCTTGTCTTAAGAACAAGTGGGGCAAACAAGAAATAAATCAAATACTTTGCAACCTCAATAAAGACACAAGGAGGAGGACAATCCTACCGATTTTGTGCCAAAGTGGGTGAATAATAAAAGTAAATAACTTAAAGGAAAAAAAATTAATCCTAGCTTTTCAACCTTATCTAAATGACAAGTGGAGAAAATAATTAGATGCATGAAATTGAAAAAGAAACTACTCAGCCTTACGATTTTGCATGGGTTGGCTAAGCCAAACCACTGTACAAGGTGTAGGCACAACTAAATTACAAAGATTAAAAAACATAAATTATTGAAACAATGAGAAAAATGGAAGCCCAAGAAACTCTCTTGAGCTACTTACAATCAAGGAAATTGATGAGAGAAGAAAGAGGTTTTGTTACCCCAAGTTGAGAGACTCTTCTTGAGTGTTTTATGACCCCAAATGGAGAGTACCTCCCCTTATCCTAGCGAGAATTTGCAAAAATCAGCAAGCAAAAGCTTGCTGGAAATTTCTGCAAAACAATAAAAAACTTGTGGATTTCTGTTAACAAGCAAAACAAAAATTTACATATAAAATTCTGAACATGTATTTGAATATTTAAGAACTAAATCAAAACATAAATATGTTTATGAGTGAATAGAAATGACAAAAATAATATCAGAAATATATTGGAGGAAATCCTTGGTTGAACAAGTGAATTTCCAGATCTGAAATCTGTTCCTTCAAACCATATGTGACCTGCAAATAACTGAGATATTGCTACAAAACAACAAGGAGGTGAGTAGATTAATAGAAGATGCAAAATACTTTGCTATTTCAAATAAACTAACTCATAAAACGTACAACAATACTACCATAAATTTTTCCAAGAAAAATACTTTGCTTGGATCTCCTAGATTACATTATAGAAGCAAAAAATACACAAGAAAAGAAGACAACAATATCACCTCACACAAAAGAACATGGAGAGCACCAAGAGGACTCTTAATGAACCATGAGATAACCTCCAAAGCTTCCTTTTATTAATGGCAAAATATTGCTGCAAATACTTGCAGCAAGATTTACAAGAAGAAATGAGAAATGAGAAAGAAAAGAGGAGTGGGAGAGATTTGAGCAGCATAAGTTTTCTCTAAAAATGGATGTCCAATGAGGGAAGGGTGAGCATTATTTTATACCTGGGAGATAAGAGAAATCCCTTTTGGATGAGTTCCAAGTGTCACTCACCCAAAAAAAACGCTCATCTCAAGGAGGGGAGTGCTTTTAGGGTTTTGACATGGCTAGGGTTTGAGGGTTGAGTGTGGTGAGGGGGAAATTACCTTTTAGCTTACACAACCATCAAGTTAGAACCTTAGGAGGGCACACTTAGGGTCTTAGGTGTTTTTTTCAATTAATTTTTCACTTTGACTAAGTCAACCAC
This sequence comes from Picea mariana, assembly GCA_032191745.1. NCBI lineage: Eukaryota > Viridiplantae > Streptophyta > Pinopsida > Pinales > Pinaceae > Picea > Picea mariana. The sequence goes on along the minus strand of JASDQU010170097.1, from coordinate 17,940 downwards.
CAAGGGGGGTGCACTTTTCTTAGGGAGATGATGAGTTAAGGTTGTGGCTAAGCAAGGGGGGTTGAGTTAAGTTAGAAAACCATTTTTTTAACTTCAGAAAAGGTTTAGGAAACATTTCCCACTCTTTCTCATAACTTTTTGCTTATTTTACAAGTTTTGACATTTTACTTAACCAAATTAAACAATTAAATTGCTGACTCAAGACTAACTTGGACTCCTCATGGACAATGACTTAACAAAACTTGTCCAATTGAGCTGAAACTTGGTCCAAGGGTGTAGGGGGTCTCATGCCATTCTTTTGAGTACTCATACCCCTATCAAAATCCCCTAAGACCAAATTTTTACATTTTTACATCAAATTTAATTAAAATTACAATTAAATGAGTAATTTTAATAAATTAAAAAAAAACTACTTAGACTCGATGGAATTCCATAAGACTTTATGAGATGTCTAGCATGATTATTTACAATATTCCTAGACTTTTGTCACCCCATTGGGCTCGATCATTAGAACGTCTTTCACCACTTTGGAGGATTATTGTGAGTGAAAAACTCAAGGGTAATTAAAGTGACTGGTTAGGACAAATTAATTACCTGCAGATAAAAAACACTTGATGAAATGACTTATCTAATGATAAAGTCCTAGGCAACTAACCTAAAATATGATCCATGTAGACTCATTACATTATTATCCCACGCAGGGGAGCGGACATTCCAATTACAAAAAGACGTGCTGGGGGCAAACATGCCTAGTAGAACCAAAAAGTCTTCAACTTTGTTGCACCATCAGGTACATAGTTTCATGGAATATGGAGTTGACCCCCTAGTCGAAATAGGTGGTCAACATGGCCAATAAAGTAGACATTTTTTCTCTTTGATAAATATTGCTATGTTTGCTAGCCAATCGACTCGCTGATTAGATCTCACATGGATAAATTTGTTATTGTCAAGATTTTTAAGTGCGAGCATATTTGTGCTTTTCAAAACTCCAAGGATGGCGGCATTTCCCTTACAAAGATCACAACACATTTTATTGTTAATAGTGGCTCTGTCACACAAAAAAACATCATCTGCAGATTAGAAGGCATCCATTTAAAAAAGTGACTGAAGTTGCCTTAGTAAGGTCACGAGTCACAATTCATTACTTAATAGTGGTGTTGAGAAGAAAAAAATAAAGATCATTATCTCCAGAAGAGAGTACATGCATTTACAGGGCACCTGGAAAGACAATGGAACGATTTGCAATGTGTTGATTCAGCAGTTACTTATCCAGTGTGTATCAAAGAAAAATAAAATAACTTATTGTGCATAATGTGATGAATCCAAGTGTGAGGGAGAAAGTAATGCAGTTCATCCTAGATTTCGTTGCATATTCTGATCAACAATTTATTTCCATATTATATAAAAAGAAAAAGAAAATTCTTGTTGCATCTTCTTGGGTTCTCTAACAGATGCCATGTGGGAGTTCAGAAAATGCCATGATTTCATTTCAATCACAGCCAGAATTCATCTTTCTTTTTAACTTGACTTTCTGCCATATTAAGTACAGATCATTCCAGTTCTGCAAATAATCACCTGGCACAAGGTATGCTTTCTTACATACTTGCACATCATGGTTTTCCCATTTTAATTGCGACAACTTTCTAGCCATTCCAGGGCATGTCCGACTTATAAAGGAAACTCTGCACAGCCTCTTATTTCACAATTCAAGAAGCTACAATATTTACAATACTTAAGCGGTCATATACTCATCATGCCAATTTCCCATGCCGATCCTATGAAGGGGTATGCAACCTTGTTTTCTGATGAGGCCAGCATAGGGTGTCTTTAGTGTGATCTTGTGCAGTGGCCTTTCCCATTTTATTCTGAAAATAGAGGCTGGCATATTAATACTTTTTCTAGTTTTTATCTGTTGCTCCCTCTCAGATGTGCAATCTTGATAGATGATAAGAAGTCAATTGAATTAGAGTGCCTGTAGTTTGTACTTTGTAGGGTACAATGGCTCACTTGCAAGGAAATTTGTCTTGTTAAATGGGCCTTTCCCTTTGAGGTCTAGAGATAACATTTGTACTTTGAAGCTTGCATGTCCTTGCATTGATCAATATTGTTAAGGTGCCCCTATCCAAGTATCTAAAGGGTCATATGAATATCAATTAAGGCCAAAAGCCTACCATGGATGTATGAGTGCTATTCAAATATCCCACATATGAACCCTGTGGGACTCGAAGGCCATGCCCAGCTAACATTTATTTTTACATTGAAATCAATTACTGCTTGGCGCCCCAGCTAACATTTCCTTTTACATTGAAATCAATTAATGCTTGGCAACAATTGGTACAGTTAAAGCAGTTATGTCAAACCAAGACATCAGATTAAGTATGCACAAGTAGCTGAGTAGTAGAGTAGCAGAAGCAGGCATGAGATTTAACTCTAATCTGCAGGGTTTTTAGTACCGTCCAACAACTTGGGAGCATTTAAAGATGGAACTTGCAATATGTGTCTGGTGCTTTAACCACTTGTCATTAGACACATACACATGTCCAATGCCCAACTAGCTATAAGATATTGTCGTTTTCAATGGTCTATGTCAATGCAGTAAACATGGTCATCACGACAACCAACGAATATGCGGCCTCCAACCATTATAGGTGATGAAAATATTTCCCCTGGAAGTTCCAGTTTTGCGTATTCATGACATAACATGAACTGAACATTTGGCTCTTGGTCTTCAGAGTTGTTTATAATATCTGTACGGAAAAATTTAAGACCATGATTCTCTGTATGGCCTTTAGTATGAGTAAGGTTAGAATTGCTTATTGACACATTATGTGCTTCTTCCAAACTGCTGAATCGTTCTGAATATACAAGATTGTGCCTGTTTGCTGCATCTGAATCAACCTTCAATATATAAATGGTTCCTGAGGTACTGCAAACACAAACCAACCTGGGATATTGCAAGATGGATTACATGTAGCTAAAACTTGTAAAGCATTAATAATATGGAGATTTGTAAAATACCATGACAGAGCTGTCATTTTTGACAGATAATCAGCAAAGTTGGAGACTATACCTATATATTGTGTCTGGTTGATTTTCATGCTGCAAGAGGAATTGGATTGTCTCGTCAACATACACTGATGAAGTAATAGGTTCCCCTATAAGATGCTTCCAGAGACAGTTACCTTTTCTCTACAAACAAAGAATAAAGGAACTTAAGCACGGTTACCTTTCCTCTGAAAACACAGAATAAAGGAACTTCAATTAAGCTGTATATTGTGGAAATGTAAGTACAGAATTAACAATTAAGCAAACAAATCACTCCTGTAATAGGCATGTTAGAACCTCCATTAGTTAGCAACTATTAAATCTTAGAACTGATTATAGTTAAATATTACAGATGACAAGGCTATTTTGAAGCATTTCATTGAGATCTTTTAGATTTCTATTTTGTATTGCTGGAGGAGATTGCAGGCTGGCACTATCCAATAAAGCATTAACTTAGGTTGTCCTTCAAATGAGAACATGCCAGGGACTTGGCTTCTATGCCTTGTGCAGGAATAGTGATGAATCTATCAAACACATATTGATGGACGGACAGTTAATCAAGGAGGTCTGGGATGCTGTAAGGAGCTTGACAGAGGGCAAGGGAATATGGGAAGGACTTACTCTGGCTGAAGGTCTTAAGAGGTGGTTAGAAGATCCTATGGTGGCAGGACATAAGGCTCTCCCATGTATTGCATCTTGGGCCATTTAGTTGACTAGAAATGCAGCTCCATTTCAAGGAACATCCATACCGCCCTATACAAGTTTTCTGCAAAAACAAATTCATTTATAGGATATAAAAGTGGATCCCAAACCAAAAGCCTCCAGGTAAATTGGGAATCTTGAGATAAACTAAACTAAGCCCTGGGGAATTTTTGATGGAGCTAGTCAAGGAATATCAGGAGCATGTGGAGCAGGGGTGCTCTGATTTTATCAGATGGTCATATATTCACCTTTAAGACCGGATTGGAAAGAGGATCTAATGGGATGAATCACGCTCTTTGGCAGCACTCATTAGAATTGCCTGGAAAAAAATATTGATGCTCTTCAAGTGCTTGGTGACTCAAAACTGGTGATTGAATAGATAAAGGGGCTCTCTAGGATTCAGAATTTAACTTTGAGACCAGTACTTGATCAGATCACATATATGGTAGGCAGCTGTAAGATTTTTTGCATTATTATTTTTATTGCAAATTCAAAAGTTTCACCTCACATTAGAGGTTTCCCAGATCCAATACCTGTGAACTTCAGTCTTAGGGATGATATGAAATGTTAATTTACAGCAGTGAACAACAGACAATATTTCATTTCATTTCAATTTTCAACCCAACACACTAGGCAGCCCAAGAGAAAAGATACCAAACATATCCCAACAAGTTTCAGCCCTTAGGGCACACTTTTCCATGCATATACCAAATCTGAAATCACTTTATTTACAATAAATTTACTTACAGTGGTAAATATGCTCTCTTATCTTCTAGATATATGTTAAATCACTTAACAATTTCAGCTCTGTTATCACAGGATTTATACTTGTGCAAAGCCTTCCACAAGATGTCAATCTTATGTAACAACTAGAAGCCTTCCATCTTGTGGCTAGGGAAGGAAACATTTCATGAAGTTCCCATGGTGCCATAATTCCATTACTTGAGAATATGCAATTTTACAAAGTTGAGAATAGGATGACACCTCAAAATATATCAATGGAGTCGCCAGATGATCTCTTTAGACAAGGATAATCGAGGATAAACAAAGGGATTCTACCCTTGGTGGAGTCGCCAAGTAAGCTTAAGGAATAAAGGCTTTGAGTTAAGCTTACCAAAGGCATGTCGTAGGAAGAATGACTCAATTCTCCCCGGCAACGGTGCCAAAGTGTTATCACAGGATTTGTACTTGTGCAAAGCCTTCCACAAGATGTCAAATCTTGTGTAACAACTAGAAGCACTTGTCACTGTCACCTAGGCAAGTACTTCCCTCATTTTAGTGAAGGAAAAAGGTCCAACACAAAGGAGGCTTCCCTAGTGATCTCAAGGGATGCTATAGTAAGGTGAGGCAAGTCTATAACCCCCCTATCTTAGTCACTCAAAAGGTTAGGCTAGGTCTCGGAAAGATGAAGGGTAGCATTAGTTTGATCAAGGTAATTGGTTACCCTGTGCGAGACAATAAACATTCCAATGCATATATGATATAATAGTCAATTACCAAGTTATATTGCATACCATTCACCTTTAAACAGTAGATACCAAGTAAAACCAATTGCTATTGTAAAATTACAGCACTAAACCAGTCATATCAACAACAGGTAATTTGCAACAGCAATAAGAAAATCAGCCCAGAAAATTAGCAATTATATCTTATAATTCAGCCCTCAACAAGTGGAATAATATCCAATTGCTAAACAATGATTCTGAGCAAGTATTTCCACAACATTAAGTAAATATTCAGTAATTTATACAGCCCTAATGGCTGTAGCGTTCAATTTATGACAGCAACAAGTTTCTCAATAATTATTCAAAGCATTGGATTATAAATAGCTTGCTAATGATGTCATAAATTCAAATTAAGAGAGTTTTGACTCTTGAGAGTGTATTTTAACTAAAACTAGGGTTTCAACCATCACTTGCAATCACAAGACTAGTGCTGTTTTTTCTTTCCTTGGGCAAATGGAGTCAAGGCAAACACTGTGAAAATTACTAGAGGCAAGAAAGGTAAGATCAAACTAGGGCATATACCATCATAAACCCTAACCCAAACTTCTTGAAAACAAAACCTAGGGCATATACCCTCATAAACCCTAGGTGCCATTTTCTTCTCTAGTGCCTAGCAACAAGGTCTCATTGAACTAGGTCAAACCCTAGGGGGATAAGCCATCTTAATCCCTAGGACTTGAACTAGCTTAAGACAAAACCCTAGGGTATAAACACTCTTCAGCCCTGGAATAAGTCTTAAAATGCTTCAACAATTAATGATAAATGAAAGTAGGGAGAGGGATAAACTATCTTAATGCCTCCTAGGGTTTCTAGCATACAAGGTAACATGCAACAATTAAACATCTAAAAGAACATCCACCAAAATACACCACACACAAACATAAACTTGAAGAAGAACACTTACTAGGTCAACTGCTATGCATGAGGAAACCCTAACTTCAACATTCATCCATCAACAACAGAAAAGCATCCAATGAAATATTCCTTCAAAAGGTGCACACTAGTACTCCAAGCGAATAAAGAGAGAGAAGAGACAAGTGGTGTTTCTCACAAGTGTGAGAGTGATGATTAAATGAGTTGAGTGCTCCCTCTACTTCTATGAGGTAACCAAGCGCTATTTGTCCACAATAATGAGTAAAATGATAATAATCCATGATACAAGGTGGGCCCAATCCCTCAAATAGCCTCTAAAATGATAATAAATGCAAATACACCCTAATAATGCCACACATGTGGTGACATCAAGCCTCCAAAGGGTGAAGAGGGCCTCCCAAGGCCACATGTCATCGTCAAATGGTGTAAGCAAGGTGGAAGATCCTCATCAAGTGCTCAAAGCCATCAAATGGTGTCTAATGGAAAACAAGCCCATCATCATCAACAAACCCTAGAACATGACGTCATCATCAAAGACCAATGTCTAGGATGAAGAAGGCAAGCGTCTGAGTGGGATGATCATGCATCACCTCTCTAAGTGGTGTCCAAGCATAATCAGGGGCAATATCCTCCATCAAGTGTTGAATAAGGTATGAGTGCATTGTCCAAGGTGTGGGGTTTCTGCCCATTTGCCTGCCATCATGACCATATCTATCAAATGAGAGCCCATCTGTCCATCGTTCAAGGTCCACGGGGTGTGAGAGGATGAATCTGAAGGGGGTCAACCACTAGGTGACCCAAATCTTTGCATCACACGTGTTGTATCCTATACAAATTTGTACAACGTTCTGGGGTGAAAGTACCAAAATGTCCCTCAAAAACCATGTTAGGTGCACTCTAGTCAATCACAACCATGGAATCAAGTAGAACCAACAATTACAAGCTACAATATTCCTAAGAACCATATAAAGTAAGCCATCAAGTAATATAGAACCCAAGTGAACAACTCTCATTGGGTGTCCCCTTCAAACTTCACACAAGCCCAAGACTTTATGGAATTTGGCAAGTTTAGGTATGGGAGGGCCATCAAAAGAACCTATTAGTTGTGCCAACACCCAAGTAGAGAGATATTTCCTAGAAGAACCAATTAGAGATATGCAATGAGTATGAGGTGATCATGGGGTTTACCTCTGGGCATGGGGTCATTAACATGAAAGACAATGTATGGGCTCACCTCCATGAATGCCTTTGTAGAGGGTGTGCTTGGCGATTGAGTTACCCTTTCCTCAATGCGTTTTGCATTCCAAACCCCTTCTTTTTTCCTCTTGCTTTTTTACTTTACATGATTTGCGAGTCCCCTTAAAATGGCTTCAAGCTAAGCACTTCCATTTCTTTTATTTGGGATATATTCAAGTCCTTTTAAAGATGAATGCGTTTATTAGCATTAGGACTAGGGGCGATCACCATTAGAGGGAGTAGAGCTCAACTGTGGACTCATGGCTTTTAATTGTCCCTATTATCCCATTTCTTTCTTTTTTCTACTAGTTGCAATCTACCTTTGGGACTTTAACCCCTTCTTCTCATAGGAGAATGAGATACAAGCCTTTTTGGTGTACATGTAACCACATTACCCAAAAGGTGGGAGACCAGAAGAAACCACCAGGACACTGGTATGTTACCTCTTTCAAGGAACCACCAGTAGTATCCCTTTTCCCCAGGAGTGACAACACAAGACTAGGATGCCTAGGATAGCCACCAAGGTGAAACAAGGAAAAAAGCATAACTTTTGGGCTCATGAATCATGATTCATTATCCAACTTCAACCTACGATTGTTACTCAAATTCCCAATGCATTAAATATGACACTTTACATGAAACAAGGACTAATGTACCTTTCAATGTGTCGAGCACCATCTCCCAATGAGCCTCGCTGATTAAGTGTGATGAGCTATGATGATGAGGTAGAGGCATTTGAGGGGTTTCTAGGCTGAACTCTGTGGACATGCTAATCATCATGATCGTTGGGATCCATGTCTTCATTGCGGGCCATGAGACACAATCTCCTCTAGTTACCCCTAGGTGAGATGGGCTAACAAGCCCTATGTTATCTCAAATCAGCATGGATAACAAGTGTTGGAAATTACTCAATCAAGAAGGCAATGTAAGCTGAAAATCAAATCTACAATTACACAATTTTGGACAACTGCTTATCACAAGATGGTACAATATTCAAGCCTTCCAAAACCCTATCTAGGGAAACCATGAAAACCCTAGCCATCACCAAAGATCCACAACAAGCAATCAACAACATTAGCAAGTCCACCTTGGCTCCAACACCAAGCTTGTATCACACAAGCTCTCCACACTCACACATTTGTCTTGGGGTTTACAAACCCTAGCCATGTTGCATCACACAAGTACATGGTAAGACAACTTTAGCACTAACCTCCAAATCTACATGTCCATACTAGGGTTTGAATCCTCAAACACTAGGTCTTCAACTCTTGCATCATCACAAGCACCAAGACCTCCATGGAATATCAAGGATACAATAACTGAAGTCTTCTTCCAAGTAAGGCATGACACCAAGGTCAAGACTCGTCAATCTCATCTCTCCATGATGTTTCACTAACCTCACATCCCACAAGAACAAGGCTCCACAATCATGCAAGGCATTAGCTTGTTACCTTTCGTATAGGATTTCCATGAGGACTTGATCTAGTTGAAGAACCAACCCAAGCAAGTTGCATTTGAAGGATGTTGGATTTTAGGCCAATATGTTGTTTTGGAGGCATATTTGTTCATGGACCATCATCTCTTGGCATCTTCATTTCATTTTGGAGGATTACTATGATGCCTATTATGGCATTGACTATTGTGGTTGAGGCATCATGGTGTATATGGCACTTTTGGAGGTTTCACTCACACAAATCCATGCAYGTACACATATTTGGAGGCATTTCACCTGCCTTGTGACATTAGATTGATATAACACATGAGTTGACTATCTTTGATCATCACTCATGCATCCACATGAGGAGCACTTGGTAKTTGGAGGGTTGATTGGACATTTGATTGCATTCACACCTATCTTTGCACACAGTTCTAGAGCGCCCTTCTTCTTGACCCATGGTTTTGAGATAGATGATGGTTTTGGGCACGTGGTTTCACTTTATGGCCCATGGTTTTGATTATTATATGCTTATTTTGGAGAGTGCCCCTTCATTTATGGTGTTCATGGGATGATTTGACCATGCGTGGGGATTTTTTATGCTTGTTATACCCATTTTGTGGATAACTAAGGAGATCATGTCTCGAGGCCCTCAGGTTATAGATATGAAGTGTTGAGAGACCACATGACCAACAGTATCCTTTTGCACAGATGGAGACCCTTCTCACCACCACAGATGGTCGCAGGTTTCTAGATGGCATCCACCACATCAGCTGTCTTCCGGAAGGCAGTGGACCTTGCTCCATGAGGTACAAGTCAGTATTATGGTGAGCATCATTTCAATATTTAATCCATTTGAGTATGTTGTATCTTAGCTTGCTCTAGATTTCATGATATATGATTGGACATGATGCCTTTTTCCTTGCTTGACTTTGGTGGTTGACATTGTGCCCTATTAAGGCATCTTCCTTGGGGATGGGTTTGCTACTAGGAACTCCCTTGAAGAGCCATCGTACCGTTCCCAACCATACTTACCACTTTCCATCTCTGTTTCCCCTCATTTCCTTATCTCTTGGGATTTTAGGGTGTATTGACCCAAAGAAGGGGTTGTCCCTCATTCTATGGGAATAAGGGGCTGACAACCCAGAGGGATTGAACAACTGCAGCTGTAGGACATAGATCTGTCGGGATTTGACAATACAATCTGTCAAATCTATTGTCAAATTCACTTACTGTTTCATTCTCCTTCTTCTTTGTCTGATTGAACTGAGCTACGAGCATCCCATTATCCTTCTTTATTGTCCATCTGTTCTTGAATAACTTGGCAAAGTCTTCATAAGATGCTATGTGATTGTCAGGTAAACCTCTGAACCACCTCTAAGCATCTTCGGTTAATGATGAGGCTAGTAGCTTCATTGCCACATCCTCATGTTCCAATTCTACATTTTCCATGTCTCGGCCCATGGCATAGAGATGATCATCAACAGTGACCACATTATTTCCTGGAAACTTTGGCAACCACTTATGAGACTCTTTCGACATTGTGTTGGGATATCCAGGAATGGTGGCCATGTTCAAGGGATTGTAGAGATCTTTTGCCCAAGGGTGAGCCATTGGAACAAGGGGAAGGGTACCTTGTAAAAGGGTTTTGACAACGGGAGACTCGAGAGGAGGCCTTATTCGATAAACCTTAGAAGGTTTGAATCTTCTCGGGGGAAGAGCCTTAAGGGAAGATGGGTTCTAGGAAGGTGGAGTCGTTGGATGAGCTTCAAGAGGAGCTCATCAACGGTGTAAGGGGAATTTCCTTGAAGTGGAGTCGCCAAGCAAGCTACGGGTAAAGGATTTGGGATGGTAGCTTGCCAAAGTGTCGTTAGGGCATGAAGCATGATTCAAAATCCTCCTCGACAACAACGCCAAAATGTTATCGCACAGGTTGTAGGTTGGGAAAAGCCTGACCCAAACCACAAGATGGCGACAACTAGGAGAACACCTACCCACTGCCACCTCAGATAGGTATTCCCATCACTTTAGAGGTGAAGTAATCACCTCAAGAGGGGAATCCCAGGTGACCCTAGGGGGAAATGAGATGGAAAGTGATACTTATGAATGGATGCCCCTATAGGTCAAGTTGCTAAATGGAAAGTAGCTTGGAAATGAGTCTTGGTAGTCATCAATGGTTTCCAAAAAGTTTAAGTACCTACGAACAATGATGGAACCTTCCCGAGACATAAGAAACACTTAGTATACAAGCTATATGTTAAGTGGACAAGCAAGTTAAGCTTGCTGTCCCTATTTGCAGCAGTCAAAAAAGATATATATCCGCAAAGAAATGATTATTAGAGCTGCTAAAGTCAAGTAAATGATGCAAGAGAAAAGCTAGCAAGTACTAGTATAACTCAAGTATAAAAGCATTAGACTTTAGCAACAAATTAAGGCTGTTATAGACAAGTGTTGCAGAGATATAATTGTAGCCTTATGGCTGTAGCAAAAAAGTTGTTACAGTAGAAAAATCAGCCACAAAAAATCACAAGTAATCCACCCAAAAAATGCACTGAGACTAGTAGATTGTAGGGGTAAATTATTAGCAACTTCTGACGGTTGAATTGTGAATTATTTACAGATTTGTTTAGGGTTTGCTGCAGCCCTAGTGGCCGTAGCTTAAATGTTAAAACAACAACAAGAAGTTCTAAGAGAAACAAGACGCCTTAAGGGCTCAAGGATGCCCTAAGCACATAGAATAATTTCCAATTTAGACAATCTCAAAATCTCGTGTTTTCACGTTTACCAATGCAAAGATTTATTTCTCCAATGCAACTAAGATTAGCGTCTTTAACTATTGGGCTGAGGAGTCAATTAAAAATGAGCTAGGAATGTTATCTCCTTGGGGGTGTAAACCCTTTTATTCCCCAAGGTAGGCAAACTAGCTAAGAAGTACTAGGAGGGTGTAAGCCCTTTTACTTCTCCTAGTAAGACCTTATGCAACAATTTTTCCCAAACAAATATGATGGGCTTAGTGGGGTTCTATGCCTTTATACTCCCCAAGAAGTCTAGCAAATTAAACTTGTAACCAAGAAAAGAAACAACACAAGATAGATTCCTCACCTAGTCCAAGCATTAACAAGATAAACCTCTTCTTTACCAAGATTAATCCATCACAATGCAAAAGAATAGCTCCAAGAGTGATAGCGCACTACTTCCTCCACCAATAGCAAAGACAAACCATAGCAAAAGCACAAGAGAGAGAGATTTCCCAAATAGGGAGTAAATTTCAGCTAGAAGACTTCTCACAATGGGAGAGTTATGATAAAATGAGATAGAAATGATCTGTATTTATACAAAAACCTCTAACAAGAGTTTGTCCACAAAACGTAGTGTAAACCACAAAGTAAGGGGACAACAACCCTTACTTTGCCCCTTTACAATATAAAATTCAAATTTTAATTTTAAAATTGCACAATAGAAACCCTAAGGTGACGTCATCCCTCTAAAGGTGATGGCTTGACCCCTTGCGCAAGTCATTGGAGTAGAAGGTTGAGGTCGTTGGGGATTCTAGAGCCTCCCTCTTATGCGCTATAGCCTCCTCAAGTCATCTCCCACCAAATCATGCCAAGTGTCAATGAGTAGCAACTCTACCACCACAACCTCAACCCTAGGTGACGTCAAGCCCTCTTTGTATGGCGTTTTGGCCCCAAGAGTAAGTTGTAGGGCTAGCAATAGGTTGAGTTAGGTCCTCCATGGTGTCATCTCAGGCCTCCAAAGTAAATCATCATCATCCGGCATGTGGGCCCTGGTATCCAACCTGTGGGCTTCAAGCCCCAAGGAAGCCCAAGCTAGGCTTGTTCTTCCAAATCTGTTCACCAACTAGGTCCAGCAAAGACAAGGAATAAGCCCTCCAAGGATCTCAAATCAAATGCACCATGATGAGTAAATCAAATAAAAAAGAGCCATCCAAGCATTACATCCAAACTACATCGTCAAAATAAACAAGTGCTCAAAGACCCTATGCAATTTGCCAAGTTTAGGTATGGGAGGGTTGACAAAGCGACCTATTGGGTGAATCTGTAATGTCCCCATTTTGGGACATTATAACATTACAGAGTGTTATGCCTACTAGAGTAGCCAAGTAGGGGTGACAGAGAGTTCGAGAGATATTGAGGGGTTTTATTGGGCCTGACTTGCATCATTCATCATCAGGATCCATTCCGCACAACTTGGCTTTGGTTCCGTTGCATTCCGACGATTTCCGTAATTTTGAGTTGTTATGGGTCATATCTTAATTAAATTCACTAAGAAGGTCATAATGGGCATATTACTTGGAGAAACCTCTTAGTGTAATAGCTCATCGGAATCAGGAAGAAGAGCATTAATGGATAAGATGATGAGAAGTGACCCTAAGTAGTTGGAGAAGCCATAAGGATGGATAAATCACTTTTTAGAGGTAAAATGGTTAATCAATTAATTAATTAAGTGATTTAATCAAGGAATAATAAAATAAAGTAAAGTCACTTGGAGGGAAAAGGTCGACAACGAATTAGGGTTTCGGGAAGCTATAAAGGAAGGGTAAAGGACCTAATTCCTCATTATGTTATGTTATGATTTGATGTTGACATATTTGCAGAGGAGGAGGAAATCGACCCCCTTGTTGTTTTGTGGATTTCTGGAGGAAACCACCACCATTGATCGGTTTCGATGTTGAGAGACACACCCTAGCCTATCAGGGATACCATCCAGGTATTTCAACGTGCATTACAGTGTCTAGTTCAGTGATTGCGCAGCTCAGCCAGTGAGGGCGCAAGTGTTTGAGAGAGGGTTTGTGCGTCCGCTTGTGACAGTTTAGATTTGGCCAATTCCTTCCGACCCATTAGAGAGCTAGTCAAGGCACACCTATTGAGCCATCTGTCGTCAATTTCTGACCGTGAAATCTTCCGGAAAGCGGAAAACAACCATTTAGGGCACAACTCCAGAGGAAGCACATCTGGGGTTCCAGGGGACATTCTGGGACAGATCTGAGGAAGCACTTCCGACCCATTACACAAGAGACTAGGATGATCGTTTTGAGCTATACATCGTCAGATTCCACTGATGGAATCACTAGGGCGCACTCATTGAGCCCAAGATGTGTGCAAGCCCATAGAGGGTGAGATCCGAAGCTTCAAAGGTCGGATCTTCAGTCCGACAGTCATCAGGATCAGTCTAGAGGCTAGGGCGCATCTTTTGAGATAGTTTCCAGCTCATTCCGACGGGTATCGCCATTAGGGCAAGTTTTCCGGATTCTACAGTAGTTACCGTGAGCTGCCAGACTGTGTTTTGTCGATTCATCCGTGCATGCGCAAACCAACACCCATTCTTCTGGTCACAGGTATTTCTTATCTATTATTTTGTATTCCAGCGACAATCCATGAGATCTAATTGACGATTATCATATCTGCTTCCAATTATTATTGTATTTCCTGCTTTTCTAGCATTATATATATATATATATTAGTGAGTTGTGTTGTCCTTATTTTGCATGCATTGATTTATACTGCTAAAACATATAATAAACTGGAACACACATGCAAAATTCACCAACATCATCACACAGTAACTCAAACGCATTCAGAAACCCCCAGAGTATCAGATTTAGTAGCCAAACCCATAGTTCAATAGTAGATATCCAGATTAGCTGGATCAAGGATATTTCAGTGGTATCAGAGCTTTAGTCCTGCCAGCCTATGACTAAAGTTGATGAGTTCAACGAGTGACCTAGAGTGCTGTGAGCATGTGAGTGACGAATATGGATTTTCCTCCTCTCCCCCTCATTTCTGAGGAAGAGGAAGAGGCACATAGGGAAACCGAGAGAATGGCAGAGCGTGAGGCAGAGAGGATGTGGGGAGACAAATATGAGAGGCCAGAGGGCAGTGGTAAGGCACCCATGGACCCAAAGGCAACCTTCATGTAGGTACTCAGCAATTTGGTAGTCAGTCAGCAGACCGCGGCGCAGTTGGCTGATAGATTAGCTATAGTGGACACCCCGGGCACACCAGCCCCACATGCAATATAGGGGAACTTGGGGGCAGGCAGTAGACCCCAAACACCTACTCGCACATACACATCTTCGAGTAGGATTCCCAGACCATGGTTCCCTAGTTTTCAGAGGGCACCACCAGCAACAACACAACAACTGTTAGCACAAAGGCTTCCCACTTAGGCGTAAGACATTGAAGAGTACAGGAGGGAGTATGCAGTGTTGGGCCATGACTTCCATTATGACATGACACTGATCAAGTACTGTGGATTTAGGGTCAGGAACCATCCCAGAGAACCTCAGAGAGGAGGACAACAACAACAACAAAGGCCTAACATGGATTTCATCCAGAAAGTTGGTAAACCCACCATATCTTCTTTTGATGGATCGTCCAAATGCACTTCCAGAGCTTGGGTACACAAGTTAGACATGTACTACAAGCTTAACCAGATGATCAAGACGGAGGCTAGTGACTCTTGCGCATTTGAGGGACAGTTGGATGGGCAGGATGATAGCGCATGTCCTTCATCTTCCCCATCAAGCAATGTTGAGGATTCAACACTTCAACATAGTGGTGACACTTGTGAGAATTCATATGTGTTGGCACTTAGACATGATGAGATTAGGAGGTTGGATGACCTACCTATGGGTGTAGACATGGCTTCTAGGAAGTCATGTATGGAGGATGACGAGCTTCATATGATGAGCGAGCCACATTTTTCATCTTCTCAGTCACCTAAGCTAGCCATGACACATGAGGATATCAGTGGCATTCTTGATATGGTAGAGGAGCCTTGTGTGGGGATTGTACACAANGGACATATGGATTTGCAGACCCAGGAGGAGAGGTATGGCTTGGAGATAGTTGACCTTACACATACCTATCAGTATGAGGAGAGTGAGTCACCACTCTTGGAGATTCCACTGATGGACCAGGTTGTGGAGACCGACAACTTGTTGGGACACTTACTCCCAGGATTGATCTACAGTGATGAGGATGCACTCTTTATTGGACGGGATGACCATAACACGTGTTTGGACACATCTATATGGGATCCAGGCGCAGATGATATTAGTGGGGTGAGTGCACAGGAGGATACATCTTCCCATAGAGGATACCATGCGACTCCGATGGGGGTCGCAGTTGGTGATGGCGTGCAGTGGCATACAGGAGGACTCAGTAGCACAGTGGACAGTGGGCAGTTCAGTACCTTATTTTTTAAGGAGTGTGTTGTTGAGGATTCCATTATTAACACTAGCAGTGAGAAGCATGAGGTTGCACCTCAACAGGGTTGTGATCAGGGGTCACGACACTTGACAGGACAGTTGAGACTCAGTGAGGACATGATCATGGTAGCCACTAGATGCATTGATGATACACATGCATTGGTGGCAGGTTATTGTTGGAGGGCCTTGATGGCACATGATAGTTCAGATAGGGGACTTGCCATTGATGACTTCCATACACTCATGGAGAGAGTGACTGTGATGAGGGCCAACTACCAACAGTTATTGATGGATAGAGATTACCTATTGGAGGTTGGGGAGATGTATCACAGGGCGTTGAGGGAGCAGAAGGTTGAAGTGGATTGACTCACTCATGAGTGGGTGTAATGTTCCCAAGCCAATTTTTTTGCTTGGGGACACTAGCTAACCCCTGAATCAATTGTTGATTGTTTGTGTTTGTAGGTTTGGCCATTGATATTTCAGCCTTAGGGTTTATTCAGTTATTCAGTGTAGTTTTATCAAGTTATATTCAACACAATGCAAGATCAATACACAGGATATGAACCACAAGCACAGATCTGACCTTTTATTAAGAGAAATAAGAACCTGATACAATATAGAAGCAAATCTGAAATAACTTCAGATGGCTCCAAGATAAAGATATGAGCTGCTACAAACTGCTCCCGAAAATACAAGACAAGCCTCCCAAAGGCTGAATGCAAGATGATGATCCAATACAAAATCTATGGTTTGGCTTAACCCTCAAGCTGCTGGCACGTCCTGTTGAGATGATACGAAGACCAAGGGTTTGACCCTCTTGAAGAAGACTTCCAAATGTTGCAAAACTCCACCAAGTGATAGATCAGGGTAAGGGAAGCCCCCTCCTGAAGTATGAAGCCCAAATAGTGAATCCTCTTCCTCCAAATGCTGAAACCCTAATCTGGTACGACCCTCCTAAAACCCTGAAGTGCCAACAATTTGGCTTGGATGAATGAGGTCTCCAAATCACCTGAAATTCTC
>JASDQU010170096.1:0-12994 GCA_032191745.1 Picea mariana | reverse complement strand
ACTATGATCCATGCAGACATTATTACATTATAAACCCTCGTAGGGGTGCGGAAATCCCGTTTACAAAAATTTAAGTGCTGGGGCATATGATGCCCAAGTAGAACCATCTCTGTCTTCAACATAGATAAAACTTCATGATAATGAGTTGACCTCTGTGCTAAACAGGCGGTCAACAGAACCTATGTGGAAGTTCCTGTCCGAGTTATAATTCTCAACACAACCATTATCAACTCAAGAATGAAGAATCATGGGAAGACAATACCATCCAGAACGAAGGCATAACTTTTTATGATTTGAGGACAAAGAATCTTTAAAGGGATAGGCAATATAATAAACACACACACATATATCAAATAAATAATAATAATAAAAAATAAATAATAACTAGGACAATAAATGAAGTAACACATCCTAACTAAAGGGCATGACCTATCAACCATTATGACCAATCAATGCTATAAGTACACCATCACATGGATTTGTAATCATATCATTCATTCTATCTTAGTTAATTATTTATTTGTCCTTTATAGATGTCTGTCGTTTGCCCTTTTTATGTTGGATGTTTGTAGTAAATGAGCTTTATTCATAACAAGTTGATAACATTGCATTGTGCTTTAGGCATATCTCAAGCACATCAGTTCTGTTCTTTTTTGAATTCTCCAAGTTCGCAAAGGATGCAACACACATTTTTGCAGTGGAAATGCACCATGAGAATCCCAAGATATACTACAGGGAGGTGCGTAGCAAATCTAAAGAGCCTACTCTTAGAATGGTTGCGAGAATTCAGATGTAGAGTACCTAGCTACAAACCCAAGCACCCAAAACTAGGGCATAAAAAATCTATGAAACCATTAGTTGGAGAAGATGCCTGCTTGTTGAAATTAACCCACACTAATTGCCGGACATCATGATTGGACTCCTCATAACTATTCACACAAGTGGGAGGAGATAGCAAGGAGAAGGACCCATCGTAACAATAGTCACATCATGAGGGGGAGTTGGATGAAGCTCCCCCCATTTACAATACAATAGCCCAAACTTAAACGTGTTCGTATATTACCTTGGTCATCTTCCACTGAGTTATGATGTCATAGAGTGTGGTAAAATTCAATTTTTTCAAAGTGCCTTGCTTCTTGAAGTGTTCTTTGCACCAATTTTGTTAGGGTAGGATGAATTGGAGGGAATTTATAATAAGAAGCTCTGACGATGACTATAGAGTCACCTACCATTGATGCTACATAGATCCTTGATTTTTTAATTGCAAGAGGCCTTTGAAAATAGCCAAAGCCTCGACTTCATTATTCGTAGAAATCCCAACTCCCCGGGCAAATTTTGTTTCTTGATTTCCCTCGGAGTCTGATGACTCCCCCCATTCCTACGACCCACAACTTTAGGAATTTGTTAAGGAAGACTTTGATTTTATTGATTTGGGAGCTTGATCAAGATGTTATGATGCCTATTCTTTACATTAAAGATGTCATGTACCAAAATTATATGTAATATATATCTTTTGGACATGAGACATCCTCCAGATCGTTCTTCTCTGGACTGAGTTGAGACATCTGTGAGTGAGAGCCCAAGTGTTGGGTGTGCCCATGTGATGGGTGTGCGTCAGACTCTGGACTGAGTTGTGATGACGTGAGGTCTCTTGCTTTGTACTCCTCTGGACTGGGTTGAGTCAGCTTGAGATGGTCTCTTGCCTTGTACTCCCGTGGACTCAGTTGAGTCGGCTTGAGATGGTACTCCAAATGATTCTCTTGTGGACTCAGTTGAGATAGAGATTTGTTGAGTATGTGTTGAAATTAGTCCAGCTGCTAGAGCCATTCTCCGGGAAGATGGCATAAGACCCTAGCTGAGGACTAGGGCCCCCAACACACTCCTGGGGTTTCTTGGTATGAGACCAAGCAGTGAGAGCCATGGCAAAAGACCCTAGTGAGGGCCCCCAGTATATGACTGGGGTTCTTGGTCTTGGACCAAGCAGTAAGTCCCTAGATGTGTTCTAGGGCCCCTGGATGTGTTTCAGGGAATCCTTGCCCGATGCTTGGATTGATCCTTGGATGTGTTCCTTGGTGGTTGATATAAGTCCCTAGATGTGTTCTAGGGCCCTTGGATGTGTTCCAGGGAACCCTTTCTTAATGCATGGGTTGATCCTTGGTCTTGTACCTTGGTGGATAAGACCCTAGATATGTGTTCTAGGGCCCCCAGATGTGTTTTGGGGCAACCTGGTCTTTGACCAGGTAGATCTTGGTGAAATACCAATATGTGTTGATGTGTGATCCTCTTTGTCTCTCCCGGGATGGTCCATGAGACCTAGGAGTGCCTATGAAGATGGACATGACCACATTGTTGATGTACCGTCTTATGCAGTGATGATAAAGTTTATAAGTCATTATGAGACTCATGAGGACATGTTTTGCCATTATGGACCCCCCTTGACTTTGTCTTAAAAAGTTCCCCTTTGTTGTCTTGCTTTCCCTCTTGTTTTATGTGATTGGGGTTTTTATAATTTACTTT
This sequence comes from Picea mariana, assembly GCA_032191745.1. NCBI lineage: Eukaryota > Viridiplantae > Streptophyta > Pinopsida > Pinales > Pinaceae > Picea > Picea mariana. Next base: position 10,477 of record JASDQU010170096.1, on the reverse strand, counting down.
AATATTAATTGACATTTAATTAATATTTATATTAATTAATTGTCAATATTTAATTATATTTTATATTATCCCTAACCCCTCTCCCTAGCTATAAAAAGAACCCTACCCTCTAGCTTTTTATCACACACACTCACTCTCACTCTCCTATTTCTGCGGCTACCTCAGTTACTCTATCCTTGTGTTGGTGCGACCTCTCCTTTTTGGTTTATCAGCTTCAGATCTAAGGTATTTGCTTGATCTTGGTGTTGGCTAGGAGCTCCATCTTGTTGTCTGCTAGTGTATAAGGTGCATGCGGACCCCTCCTTTGGCTGCCGAGCCTATCTACTCAAGTTGAGGTGCATGTGGTACCTTCTGTGGCTGTCGGACCTGTCTTTTAGAGCCACACTCCTGTGTATGACAGCCACGACCCCTTTCTTTGGCTGCCAGTCTGGTGTGTGAGAGCTGCAACCTCTCCTCTTGGCTGCTGCTAGGGCTGTTAGGGCTCCTRTGGTGTATTCTCTTGCTGTCCATATTYATCCCTGTGCTGTCTTTTGTTTTTGTCGAGGGTTTTATTGTTTTAGTTGTGGAGGGTATTTCTGTTCTCTTCTTGGAGGTCCTGCTGTTTTCCTTTGTGGCGATTTTGCTGTCTCAACTTGTGGACWACATCTTTTGGTGGTCTATACCTTGGCAAAACTGTCCTTCAGTCCATATGACAGAGATCAAACCCTAGAGGTTTGATCCATGAACCTAAACTAATTTTCTGAGCATATTCTAGAGGTCTACATCCATACATGTGACAGGTACATCCTTCATTGATCAGGAGGTAAGCTAAAGGTTTGTTTTTACACTCATAATTTTTGTTTATATTCAGAATTTAATTTAGATTTGTTTATATGTGCTGATCTAATGAACATAAATTTAAAAGCATTATTGTTTTCTATTTTTTCCCTAATTCTTACATGGAATCAGAGCTTAGGGTGTGAAAAGAGCTCAAGAATTGCATACTTGAGCCTGTGTAGATCCACTTCTTAGGGTTTGTTTTGCAGATCAACAGTACATCCTGTTCATAATCAGATCCAAAACTCAGCATGGCCTCATCTTCAGTCAAAGCAAAAGATAGGCTTGAAGGGGCCTCCAACTTCAATGCTTGGAAGTCTAGGGTACTCAACATACTAGAAAAGGGTGACTTGGATGAGCTGGTTACCAGGGTAATAGAAGAACCCACCTCAAATACTGGTAGGGCAGCATACAAGAAGAGACAAGCCAAAGCTAGAAGAGTCATTTTTGACGCAGTTAAGGACAACATGAATCCCATCATTGGTCATCTAAGGACTGCCAAAGAATGCTTTGATGCCCTAGCGAATCTCTATGAAAAGAAGGCTCCAACTCAGAAGAGAATATTGAAGAAACAACTACGCATATTAAGGATGGGAAAGGATGAAACCATCGCTGCCTTCTTCTCCAAGATTACTCAAACCAGAGATCAGCTTACAACAATAGGAGTTGCTGTGGATGATGATGACCTTGTACAAACTGCAGTTGATGGACTTCCTGAGTCATGGGGAATCTTTCTCGCTTTGGTCAAGGGAAGAGAAGATCAACCTAACTTCGAGAGATTATGGCATGATTGCTTAGAAGAATAAGGAAGACTCAAAAGTAGAAATGAGCACTCAACTGTAAGAGATCATGCCCTTTCAGCTAAAGCCAAGAGATGGAAGAAGTTTCCTCAACCCAAAGGAAAAGGTAAGAAACCACAAGGTAAGCTATCTCATCTTCATCCTCATTTATCTAAATTAAGATGCTTTAACTGTAATAAGCTAGGACATTATGCAAAAGATTGCAGGAACCCTCCCTCACAACAGAGAAGAAAAGGTAGGTTCCATGCCTCAGTTGCCACTGAAGAAGCAAAGCCTCAACAAGAACGTCAAAGAAGAAGAACCAGTGCTTCCGCCAAATAGCAAGAGCAACACCAAGAATATTATCTCATCTCAGCCCTCTTTGGCACTATAACCAAGTCGAAGGAGGTTTGGTTAATGGACAACAGTGCCTCTAAACACATGACAAGCTTCAAACAGAATCTTGTAAACTATCGGGATAAGAAGTTCAATGTAAAGGTAGAACTGGGTGATGATGGCACATATGACATAAAAGGGTTTGGATCTGCTTCATTTAAACTTCAATCAGGTAATGTATTTCATATTGATGAAATTCTTTATATTCCTAAATTAAAGAAAAATCTCATCTCAGTTGCAGTGTTAGAAAGCAAAGGATACTCAATAGCCTTCACAAAAGGGAAGGCTCTCATGTGGCCCTCAAATGGAGATTTGAGCTCTGCCATGACTATCGGAACTCGTGAGAGTAGACTTTACAAAATCACAGCTCAAGTTGTTCAAGCATTAGCTCACGAGATGATAAACCCCTGCTAGCTCTGGCACAAAAGGCTTGGACATCTCAACTACAACGCACTACCAGGTTTTCAAAAGATGGTAACAAGTATGCCGGTGTTTTCATTTGAGCATGATAATGTTTGTAGAGGCTGTGCTCTTGGTAAGAATACAAACAAAGCTTACCCTCACAACAACAGAAAAACTAATGGCATTTTAGATCTTATTCATTTTGATCTTTGTGGACCTATGACTGCTCCATCAATGAATGGTTGTCTCTACTATATCATTTTTATTGATGATTGTTCTCGTAAAACTTGGATTTATTTTTTGAAGACTAAAGATGAATCTTTCAGCAGATTTCAAGATTTCAAGAATCTTGTTGAGAATCAGACAGGTAGAGACATCTGGGTTTTCAGAACAGACAATGGAAAAGAATTTGACTCCTACAAGTATGATGAACTCTACCGTGCTTCTAGGATTAAGAGGGAGCTGACTGTGCCTTATAATCCCCAACAGAATGGGGTTGCAAAAAAAAAGAATAGAACGATCTGTGAAGCAACCAGAGCAATGATGTATGATCAAATTCTACCTTTATCACTTTGGGCCGAAGCTGCAAGCATTGCAGTCTACACTCAGAACAGGTGTCCTCATAAAGCCCTTGAAGAGAAAACTCCAGAAGAAGTCTTCATCGTTATAAATCCCTCAGTTGATCATTTGAGAATATTTGGCAGTCCAGTCTACATTCATGTCACAAAAGAAAAGAGGACTAAGTTAGAGCCCTCTGAAAAGAAAGGAACTTTTGTGGGATACAGTGAAACCTCAAAGGCTTACGGAATTTATGACCCAGGTCAAAAGTTCATTGAGGTCAGCAGAGATGTGACTTTTCATGAAGAAGCAACTTTTCGTTGTTCCAGAGAACTTCCATGTGATACAGAGGAGCAGGAAGCTCCATCTTCAGAACCTTCGGATTCACCTCTTTTAGATGTGCAGAGAGAAGAGACCTTAGAGCCTTCAGTGGATCCATCAAGGGATACTATCGAGTTTCCTTTAGAGAAACCTCCTGTTAAAAGGAAACCAACCTGGTGCCGGGAAATTCTAAAAGAAGCAGAAAAACATGCAGCACCTAAAGGCACCTTCAGAGAAAGCAAGAAACCAGATAAGTACTCTGGCCTAATAGCCCAATTGAATCTTGTGATTGACTCAGAACCTTCCACCTTTGAAGAGGCCTCCAAACATAAAGTGTGGAAAGATGCAATGATAGAAGAGTATGATTCAATTCTAAAGAATGATGTATGGGCAGTGGTCCCAAGACCTCATGGCAAATCAGTGGTAACCTCCAAATGGCTTTACAAAATAAATCATGCAACAGATGGCAGTGTTGAAAAATTCAAGGCTAGATTTGTGGCTCGTGGATTCTCTCAAAAAGAAGGAATTGACTATGACAAGATCTTTGCTCCCGTTGCCAGATATACTTCCATCAGGATCATTATCTCTCTTGCTGCAGTTTTTGGTTGGAAACTTCACCAGATGGATGTTAAGACTGCTTTTCTTAATGGTGAAGTTGAGCAAGAGGTTTACTAACAGCCTGAAGGGTTTGTGATCCATGGGAAAGAATCCCATGTGTGCAAACTCAAGAAAGCCTTGTATGGACTGAAGCAAGCTCCGAGAGCTTGGTATGGAAGAATTGACAGTTTTCTACCGAGTCTTGGGTTCACCAAGAGTATAGCAGATCCCAATCTTTATTTAAAGATTGTACATAATCATCCTGTTATCTTAGTATTATATGTGGATGATCTGTTCCTTACAAGAGTGGAAAATTTGATAGCTCAGACTAAGAGGGAGCTTTCAACAGAATTTGAAATGAAAGACTTGGGTCTTATGCATTATTTTCTGGGCTTAGAGGTGTGGTAGAAACAAGGTGATATCTTTCTCTCACAGAGCAAGTATGTAGTTGATGTGCTCCACAGATTTGGCATGCTGGACTGTAAGTCCATGTCCACACCGATGATTTCTAATCTGAAGAAATTACAAGAACAAGCTACAGGTACAGATCCGGAAGACCCCACCATATATCGACAGATCATTGGGTCCTTGATGTATCTTGTACATACTAGACCAGATATTTGTTATGCAGTGAATGCCCTCAGTCAGTTCATGTGTGAACCGAAGCATATTCATATGGTTGTTGTTAAACATATTTTGAGATATGTTCAAGGGATTATAACCTATGGGCCTAGATACACTTCCAGTGGAGGTGTAATGCTTCATGGATATACAGATTCAGATTGGATGGGCAATACAGTGGACTGGAAGAGTACTTTCGAATATTGTTTCAGTTTGGGTTCAACTATGATCTCCTGGTCCAACAGGAAACAAGGCTCCATAGCCCAGAGCACTGCAGAAGAAGAATACATTGCTGCAAGTGCTGCTAGTAGAGAAGCAGTGTGGCTCATAAAACTACTTTCAGATTTTAGTGCTGAGCTGGAACCCACAGTCATCCACTGTGATAACCAGAGTTGTATAAATCTCTTCGAGAATCCGATGTTCCATGACAGATCGAAACACATTGAGATGAGATACCACTATGTTGGGGACATGGTGCAGAAGAACATTCTCAGTATTCAGTATGTTCCGACGACAGAACAAACCGCAGATATTTTGACCAAGCCACTGTCCTTGACCAAGTTTGTGTGCTTTTGAGACAAGCTTGGTGTTGCTGAGAATGCCTCTCTTGCTGAGAGGGAGTGTTGAAATTAGTGCAGCTACAAGAGCCATTCTCCGGGAGGATGGCATAAGATCGTAGCTGAGGACTAGGGCCACCAACACACTCCTGGGGTTTCTTGGTATGAGACCAAGCAGTGAGAGCCATGGCAAAAGACCCTAGTGAGGGCCCCTAGTATATGACTGGGGTTCTTAGTCTTGGACCAAGCAGTAAGTCCCTAGATGTGTTCTAGGGCCCCTGGATGTGTTCTAGGGAATCCTTACCCGGTGCTTGGATTGATCCTTGGATGTGTTCCTTGGTGGTTGATATAAGTCCCTAGATGTGTTCTAGGGCCCCTGGATGTGTTCCAGGGAACCCTTGCTTAATGCATGGGTTGATCCTTGGTCTTGTACCTTGGTGGATAAGACCCTAGATGTGTTCTAGGGCCCCCAGATGTGTTTTGGGGCAACCTGGTCTTTGACCAAGTAGATCTTGGTGAAATACCAAGATGTGTTGATGTGTGATCCTCTTCCTCTCTCCGGGGATGGTCCATGAGACCAAGGAGTGCCTATGAAGATGGACATGACCACATTGTTGATGTACCCTCTTATGCAGTGATGATAAAATTTACAAGTCATTATGAGACTCATGAGGACATGTTTTTCCATTATGGACCCCCCTTGACTTTGTCTTAAAAAGTTCCCCCTCGTTGTCTTGCTTTCCCTCTTGTTTTATGTGATTGGGGTTTTTATAATTTACTTTAATATTAATTGACATTTAATTATATTTTATATTAGCCCTAACCCCTCTCCCTAGCTATAAAAGAACCCTACCCTCTAGCATTTTATCACACACACTCACTCACTCTCCTATTGCTGCGGCTGCCTCAGTTACTCTCTCCTTGTGTTGGTGCGACCTCTCCTTTTTGGTTTATCAGCTTCAGATCTGAGGTATTTGCTTGGTCTTGGTGTTGGCTGGGAGCTCCATCTTGTTGTCAGCTGGTGTATAAGGTGCATGCGGCCCCCTCCTTTGGCTGCCAGGCCTGTCTACTCAAGCTGATGTGCATGTGGTACCTCTTATGGCTGCCGAACTTGTCTTTTAGAGGCACAGTCCTGTGTATAAGAGTTGCAACCCCTTTCTTTGGCTGCCAGTCTGGTGTGTGAGAGCCGCGACCCCTTTCTTTGGCTGTCGTTAGGGCTGTTAGGGCTCCTGTGGTGTATTCTCTTGCTGTCCAGATTTATCCCTGTGCTGTCTTTTGTTTCTGTGGAGGGTTTTACTATTTCAGTTGTGGAGGGTATTGTTGTTCTTTTTATCGCATAGTTTGTAGCTAGGATAAAAGGCTATAAAGTAGAGGGCCAAATTGGCGTAACAGGAACCTATCCCACCCAATGTCACCACGATGGGAAGGTTCTTTCTCTTTAGGGAGGTGAGGCCCAGGGGAGACGTCCTCGGTGACTTGGGGTTTTGAAGAGGCTAAAGGATGATCAGATAATAACAGGTTTCCCCCTTCACAGATCACCACCAGAAAAGATAGTCCGGCTTATAGCCAACAAAGATAACCAAGTAAAATCCCTATCCGAGAACAAAGCAACAATAAACTGATATATGCAGGCTTTGGTTAGTACTTCATATATATTAAAGACTATCTAATATTCAATATAAGCAATTTGAAAGTAAGTGTTGACGAAGTCAATGTTTACAAAATAGCACTGAAAGATAACGTCACTTCACCAATAAATACTAGAATGATATGGCATTCAATGCAATAAATCAATACTTGACTTAACTAATGCCTTTAACTACCATTCAATTGCTCATAAAGTAAAACGTTGCTGCATTAAGATGTAATAAACAAGGATGACGTCAACAACTTAGGGTTAGTAGGGTTAGCTAGAGTTAGGGTTAGTGTAGTTAGGGTTTCAATTCAAAAGCTTTGAGAGAGTTTAGATCATGTTCTACTTCAACATTTGAGGTCTTAGATCAACGCCTTAGGGTTTAATGGAGTCACAAGTGAAGGACGCACAGGTTGAAGGAGGCAAGATTTCAAGGACTAGAGGGAAAAGTTTTGAAGTGCTGCTAAAGCAGGGCCTCAAAATCGGAACCCTAGGGGAGAGAGGCTCACTCTGGTGTTGCTAAAGCAAGGCCTCATGCTCTCTCCTCCTTCCCGGCAAACAACTAGCTCAATAATAACAAAATATAACCAAAACAAGAGGGTTTGATGAGGGAGGTGTTGCTAAAGCAAGGCCTTTCAGCAAACCCTAGAAAGAGTACGACCCTAGTGTAGTAGACCTAGGCCAGGGACGTCTCACTCTTCTTGGCTTCAGAACAGTACGACTAGCAATAGGGAGAGGGAATAGGAGTGTAGCTAAGGCTAGGCTCTTTCTTTTCTCAACAATGGCTTAAAGTTTCTCTATCAGGGGACATGAGACAATGACCTACTTGTGTGCTTGTACCCTAGGGTTTTGATTCAGCAATATTTATAAACAAATGCAAGAAATTGAACTACAACCATTCATTTAAGAAGTTTTGCAGAAAAATACTTACAAATCATCAAGAAATGACCATGCAAACCCTAGTTGTAACACCTTCCTTCAAGAGAAACACCATAAATACCAAAAATCTCTTCCTTCAACAAGTGCGCATCACTTAATTCAGCCAAAGACCCAAGATAGGGTGCAAATTTCAGACCTCACTGATGAGTGAGTAAGTTGTGATGAAAAAATGAGAGTGGAAATCTCCCATTTATACAAAACCTTGACCTAATTTTACATTTTAGGTCAGGTAAAAGGCCGACAAAGCCAAATTATCAAAATTATACTGTTTTACATTAAATTGTCAAATAAAAACCCTAAATAAGCAGAAAAGAGAGTAAAAACCCCTCTAAGGGAGGCGCTAGCCCTTTCTAGGGAAAATGAAACATCTTGGAGCAAAACATTAGCCCTTCAGGGGCTTCTCCAACATGCCACACGTGCCACTGCTGCCCAATCTGCCTCCAAAGACGTCCAATAGGCCGGATATCGTCATGATCATCAAAGGTGACGTCCCATGCCTTCCAAGGCCAACGTCTCAGTGAAAAGGGTCATCCCCCCTAGGTCAAGCTGTGTCGAGGTGCCTCTGGTGGAACGTTCTCTTCTTCTCCGGTGCAAAGCCCCTGATCCATCTGTGTCCTGTCTCTACCCCCTGATGGGGTCTCAAAATCCATCTGGTGGGCTCTTCAGCCCCATGGAGGTCTGAACTGATCATCTCCCCATGTGTATCGGTCCAAATGGTACCTGCTCATCGAGCATGGTTCTGCACATCAAAGGCTACACCCTCCGTGGGCTCATCAGTCACAGGGACCATAGCAATGTCAATCACATCTCATCATCAATTATTAAACATATGCATAAAATCCCTAATACATCTGTCAATAGCTCAAAGACGTTACACAAGCATGTTATACAAATCTGGGAGAAAAGACAAAAAGTCCTATTGGGCTAGTGCCCATTGGAAAAGGAGAGTTCCCAGGAGAAACCTCATCAAAACCATGTGAGTGGGTGATGCGGTCAAGGGAAATCCAAGCATGTGGGTGCAGTGAGGGCCAAGGATGCAAAGTGTTACCTGTGGGCGCCTTTGTAGAAGGCGAGCTGTACCTGTCATGGATGCATTCTTTCCAAGCCCATTCTTGCCTTTATTCCTTTTTTTATTCTTTTATTGCTTTTCTTTTTCTTTTTGTTCAAGAGCTAATCAGGGGACACTGCCCTGGTGTGGTGACCAGTGGTGGCGGCGTTACCCACAAGTACTTTCACAGAAATGAAAGGCTGGCTCGTGATGAGACCCCCCTTTCCCTTGGCCATGCAACCAAGAGTCATTGCCCTGGCGTGGTAACCAGCTGGTGGCAATGTCATACTGCTAGGTACCCAGGGACCTAATAGGCTGGCTCGTGATGAGACCCCCTATCCTCTGACTAGGTCTTGTTTTATTATTTTTCCGGGTCCCTCTTGTTTCTTGCTGAGAAGCTTTTTATTGTTTTCTCGGGGATCCCTGGGCGAAGCATCTCGAGGTTTTATTCTTAGGCTTTTATCTTTTACCAACTTACTTTTACCTTTTGGGCCTTTAGCCCCTTCGTCCCACGAGATAAGGTGCAATCCTGAAAATAGGTCAACCCAATGCTCGGACAAGGGGAGTGGGACAAATGAGCGGGAAATAAGATGAAATAGTGGTGCTATGATGGGAGCGGACGATGGCTTTTTAGAAGTCTCCCCAGTGGCAAACCAAAACCTATGGATAAAGGCTTGCTAGGACACCCTGTCAATCCCCCCAAACATGGTCAAGTGGGCAAATGTAAGATCCAAGCAGTCGTTAGAAATAAAAGGAATCAAATGCATACATTTAAAGGTTTTAATGATCAAAAGTGACACATACCATGATACCTGGACTAATTACCTCATGGAGCAAGAACCATTTCTAATACAGGACCAATCCGATGGTGATGGATGCTGCTGCTGCTGTCAAGACAAAAATGATGGGAGAAAAAGATGGGCCCTCCAGGGCCATGCTCAGGTCAATCCTGCTCTGGGTACTCCATGTCTAGGACCTGTGGGCCTTGAGACATGATCTCCTAGTTATCCCTAAAAAGTGGGGATAACAGTTCTCTTCTTAAAGGTCCTGCTGTTTTCCTTTGTGGTGCTTTTGCTGTCTCAACTTGTGGACATCTTTTGGTGGTCTATACCTTGGCAAAATTGTCCTTCGGTCCATATGATAGAGATCAAACCCTAGAGGTTTGATCCATGAACCTAAATTAATTTTCTGAGCATATTCTAGAGGTCTACATCCTGACATGTGACAGGTACATCCTTCATTGACCTGGAGGTAAGCTAAAGGTTTGTTTTTACACTCAGAATTTTGGTTTATATTTAGAATTTAATTTAGATCTGTTTATATGTGCTGATCTAGTGAATAGAAATTTAAAAGCATTATTGTTTTCTATTTTTTCCCTAATTCTAATAGTATGACATCCCTATTGTTGAGCACGGGTGGATGTGTCCCTAGTGGCTGAGCACTAGTGGACGTGTGGATCCCTTGCTATATTGTCTGAGTGCAAGATTTACTTGTAACCCTAATTGTGATGTAAAGGGTACAAGTCGGCTCCACCATATGTGAAAGATAATTAATATTTGGGTAATGATTAATTATATTACTGAGTTATTGAGGTCGACCCTATTGTGCCAAAATACACACCTATTGCTGTGTCTAGTCTTGTATAAATAGAGGTGAATCCCCATTGAGGATTACACACACTCTCACTTTTCATTTGGAAATTTCAGCAAGTGCATGTACGACTGAAGTGCACATCTTTCTAGGGTGCTAGGTTCTAGGTTTTGGTAAGCACCCTCTTGTGTGCTAGGTCTATGGTGTGTGGGATCTTCTG
>JASDQU010170095.1:21331-33584 GCA_032191745.1 Picea mariana | reverse complement strand
CCCAACCCTGCAAGGTCGAATTAAAGAAAATAAACCAGCAAGGACCAAACCAGCGAGAAAGCACAAAGAGGCCGAACTGCACCCCCAGCGCCCCAAAGCACAAACCCCAGCCAAACAAACAGAACCAACAACCCAAGAACCAATGAACCAACAAGAATCACCGAGCCAGTGAACAACATATGTATCTCCAACGATTACGAAACTGCAACCCAAGTAGAAAAGGAACCGAAAACACACAAGGAACATGCGACTACAATTAAGCAAACATTCTTACTTGCAAACTACAAACTAAACAACAAACAAGGAATACAAAATGAAACCACGGCATCGAAACTTACTCCGAAACAATGAAATGCAGAAGCACAACTCGAACCACCAGCGAAACAACAAGCAGCAACCAAGAAACCAACGAACAAGAACCACTCACCGACCCAGTAAACAATGTATGTAGCCTCAACGATTATGAGGATGAAGCATACAATGGCAACAACTGACAAACTAGTGAAGAAGCAGTCACTGAACCAATAAACAATGTATGTAGCTTCAATGGCAGAACAAGGACGAAACATACAATGGCTATTGAACTGGCGGTAGACAATCAAGTGAAAATTCACTGTAACTGTATAGAAAATTTTAAGGAAAAATGTACTCCGAGAACCGTATTTACATAAACATTTAAGACTCTCAGGCTGTCTAAACACCTTGTGGAATGCAAACATTTAAGCTATCAGGGGTGTTGTAGAACGTCACGTCATGTGAACATTTACGTAGTCAGTCCTATTGACGCATCTCGGAATAAGTGTCAATACATTTCAAGAAATATACATTTGCCAAAGACGCTATAAACTTTGGAATTCTAAATCACTACAAAGCTTGGATATCAAAACTTTTCAATATTCTTATTACATATCAAAACTTGCGGATATATTCGAGTAGCAGAAAATGCTAATACAAACATTCGAACTAATGCTAGCATTAATCAACCTTGAAGCAAGATACATGAAAAATATATGATTAAAACATACTGACTACGAGAAAAAATTTGGATATGTTGCCATATAGTACATTGGGAATACCAAAGCCGGCAATAAGACCTCCAATCTCTTATCCAATCAGATCAATACATATATGTTACTTTTTATTATATAAAAATATATGTTTTTATTTCCATAGCTCCAACAATAGGTATTGTGCAAATATTTTGGGTCAAAGGACAAAATAATATGCAGTCAACAATTTATCGATCACTATAGTCCCTCTACGCTTACGACAAGGACTAATAATACATAACACTCATTGATACAAAATTAAATTATTTAATTTAATTTAATAAAACTAAGTTAATATTAGATTTACAAATTTTTACTAAATATATTAATTATTTAATTTTTAACTAATTATTTATATTTAACAAAATACATCACAACAATTTCACATTTCACATTAATAACTCACAAAGATACATCATCAAACTACTTACCTCTTTTTTAAGAATTTTTAATATTTATTAATGCATAATCCCTTTTAACTTCTTAACCTCATCAACACTCTTAACCCTGAGATTTATCATGTCGCAACAAGTGCGTTTATTTTGCTGAATAAAATCCTTTCAAATCCCCTTGAGACCAAGATAAGGTCGTTCCCTCTCATATATCTTAAGGTTGGTTTAAGCTAGGATGCATAAGCACATTACAAAATGTTGAACAAATATGGTAAGGTTGGTTTAAGCTAGGATGCATAATTAAATTACAAAATGTTGAACAAATATGGTATCGAGATAGGTTGGCTTTTTATAAGGTGGAAATACTCATTCATGGAGTATTAAAGAGAATTTATTAAAGGGTCATTTTTTATTTGTTAAACTATGTTGAACACATGAATTTATAAAAAAAAAAAATAGTTTTATTAGTTTTATTTTATAAATTTATTATATAATTGTTTTATTTTTTAAGGTTTTACATATAAATTTATTATATAATTATTTTATTTTTATAATTAATAATAAATTAATTTATAATTATTTATTAAAATTTTATAATTTTGTTCCAAATTTTTGTGAGTGTAAAATTTTAAAAACCCTTATTTCAATGAATAATAAAAATAATATAAATATAAAAAGTTAAATACCCCTATATATATTCACATGGTTGTTTTTTCATGATGACCCATGTCGGTGTCATGAAAAAAAACACCTTTAAACATAAAGACCCCTAAAAGCTTTACCACACATGATGAGAAGATTCCACGAGGCCTAGAATACAAAGCTATGCTTAATACTCACAAAGTTTGCCACTCTCATTGACAACAATCCCAAGAGGATCATATTGTTGCAAGGCCTCGATGCCAAATCGTAAAGGCCCATACTTACCACAATGACATTAAGGCTATGAGAAGATTCCATGAGGCCTAGAAAACAAAGCTATGCTTAATACTCACAAAGTTTGCTCCTCTCATTGACAACAATCCCAAGAGGATCATATTGTTGCAAGGCATCAATGCCAAATCGTAAAGGCCCATACTTACCACAATGACATTAAGGCTATAATGTCATATGGAATATGTACTACACAAAAGATATAAGTCCATTTTGAAAATTAAATATTTCAAGAATGATGATAGTTAAAGACTTTGAGTCTAAGTGTCTTTTCAAATTAGGATTCATCTACAAAATGTAACCATAACTATGGAAAACTAGATTTGTCTCAGGATTTGTTACTCTTGCTTCGCTATTGAAGCAATATGAAGCAAATTAATTTTACTATTATTTAATAATGAAAATAATAGCTTCTAAATGTTGGAGTAGTGATAATAACTATAAATGTTGGAGTAGTGATAATAACAATTGGCATGTTTAGAAACCTAATTCCACAAGGTTTCCAGCAAAGATCCATTGTAATTTAGGATACCAACATTTTCAATCTTCCAAAAAAAAGGTCTCACCCAAGATATGTATGATAGTTTCCATTATTGATTATGTAAAAAAGAGAAAAAATGACAAAATGCTAGTTTTGTAACATTTAACCTTGTTCATTTAAGAAAAAGAAAACCTTTCATAAACAAGAAATGCAAAGATGAAAACATCATCCATATAACATACCATGACAAAGAAGTAAGCATAACTCCCTTATATCTTCATTATATTAGCAAAAAGAATTACATCTAGGTCACAACCTCATAAAAAATATAATCATAGCATGGGGTTACCATTGTTAATAAGAAAACTAAATAATTAACCAACAAGCTTATGACAATTAATCAAACATCTATATGAAGCCTTCTTGAGGTAGATAAAAAATACTCCAAACAAATCTAGAAATGACAATGGTAATCATTTAAATACAAAATGCTCTATGCATTTAATTTGGGGCGTAGTGTCTTCTAGGTTTAGCAGTTATGTGGATGACTAAATGCATACTCAAAATTCTACATATCTCTCTTTGTTGTCTATGTGCTTAGGATTTTGTGGATAAGTCTCTCTCTTAGTGGATCATCTATCTCTTCTCTACTAGTAGTTATGCCTCTAAAAAAAATACTTGACCACATCATTCATCTCATCATGAGTTGGGTTCAGTAGTTAATATTTGAACAATGGCTCAGTGCCTTGATTTTTTTTAGTGCAAGATCTCGAAACAACTAGTATGTTCCAAATATAGAATCCCAACTCACTATAGCATTCTTAATCTATTGGAAAAAGGATGTGGTTTCCTCTTTTTTCATTGTCTCATGTGTCAAAGATTCTTCCAAAAAGCCTTGTTTTTTTAGACTACGCTCATTGTTTCATGTTCTCGGCATAGATAAATAATGTTTGTGCCTTCCAAGCAAGATACTGATATTAATTATACATGTGTCTCAACAATGATTTGTGATCGAGACCAAAATATGCTTAGTTTTCCTCTATTTTGGTCTTCTAATGTATCCCTCTACAAGGAAATTTGGTTTTCTTCCTTCATCTTCTCTTCACTTTCATCTCTATAGATTTTGAATACGTTATGTCATACTCTTCATAGAGCTATCTAGTTGCTTGTCAATTATATTTTCATGTGTCACTATGATTTCCTTATGCTTTTACAACTTTTCCCATAGAAAATGACTTTTCCTTTCCCATTGATCTAAACACCTGACCTAGGATTGATATTTGGCGATGACATGTAATATTAGGTTGGAAACCCTCTTTTTATTTTCATCTACCTCTTTTTGTTCCTTTATTTCTTATCTCGGCTAGATGTTGTGTATAGACCAAAATAATTTCCAAAAGTTAAGGAAGACTAGAGGTTTTCCAAAATCATTTTATTTTCATAGAATCCATTCAGTGGATTTATGAGATGAAACCATACAATGTTTGTAATTATTTTAATATGTCTTCCTTTAGTGCAGGTGAAACTTCTTGAATACAAAGAAAACAATAATTTTGTTAAATAAAAGTACCATCCATATAGATGTATTCATTTAGGAATGGGGGCTTGTAGTATTAGGGTCAGTTCACAGAATTCACAATGTGTTACCAAATTTGATATCAATCTTCAAATAAAATGATTCTTAGATCAACCGCGAGAAAACTATGTGGAAAAATTGTTTGAAAACAAAACTAGTTGAAAATCTATTGACCCATGTTCCACTTCAAGAATGGTTGTTACAACACTACCAAAAAATGTGTTTTTTCCTTTTGTCCCTATAGCTATAAATGCACCCCCTTGTAATCCTCATCTTTCACATATTCCTCTCTATATTCTTCATGGTTGAATAGTTCCATGTGAATAATGGCTTCTGGTCCTATAAAATTTGGTGTTGGTGATTTAGAGAGAAATTCAATTGACTTGTTAGTTGTGTCATTCTTATATTTATTCACTAGATGAAATTATTGAGAATTCCCACAAATTTATAGTGTCTTACTTGTTGGATTTTACTCTAATATTTGGAGTATTCTAGAGGTTTGTGATTGGTATGGATGATGGTGTCCTTACCCAATAAATGTTCTTCCAATTTTTCATTACTTGAACCAAGGCAATTGTTATCACCCAAAAGTTGTTCACCTAGACCAAATTAACTAGGTTTAAAAAAATACACCACAAACAATATGACTCCCACTTATTTTACCCACTTCACATCATTTTACATCACCGTGACCTAAGAAAACACATTTCCTAAGGTCATAAAACCCCTTTTTTTTTACCATTTCCTCTTGGAATTATCCAAAATAACAAAATAAATAAATAAAATAAAGTGATTATGAAAAAACCCTAAAAGTAATTGTTAAGTTTGATATGGCCAAATAATCATTTTTTAATATGACCATGTCAAGGGGTTAAAACCCATTTTTACTATAAATACAAAGAGGCCACTCCATTTTCATCTATCATCCATCCAAAGTAAATGTTGTTGGATTCACACTAGACTTAAAGAACCATATTTTCTTGAAAGCATATCTAGAAACAACTTACAACCACAAGGAGAGGATATAAAAAACACACACTCTTGAAGAAGAAAGAACCCTCTCAATGAGGAGTTGAAGGATTCACTTTCTACAAGGATTTTATCCATAGGTGTATGTAATTCTAGCTTCCATTGGATAATATAGAGTTATTCATATTCTTTCATATGTGTTTATTCCATTGTTATAACAACACTTTATTTCCTTTCTTTCTTTCATGGTATAAACTAGGGTTTGCAAAATATGGATCCACTCTTTAAAGTATATTTTTTATGATTTTTACTCTTACTTGTCTGGTATCTAGCACAATCATTAGATCTAGATATTTTTCTAACCCTTGTTGTATATTTATAACAACAGACTAGAAAATCCACTAGGGATATGAGCCATCTCTTGATCCTTGGTTGTGTGTGTGTTAAATCCCCCTTACCCTCTTTTATTTTTGAGTTTTTTTGGATCTATTTATGTTTTTTTACTTTCTATGTAGTGTATGCAGGAAATAGGTGACTGGAAGGCTTCAAAACTATCTCGAAGAACAACTCTTAATTGTCAGGAAGTCTACATGTGCCAATGCACTTTTTAGGTCCAGTATCTATGTTGACCAATGCACTTTCTGGGCTGACTTAATTTCATTGACCAACACAATTTCTAGGCCATTGTCTGTAAGGACCAATGCACTTTTCTAGGTCAGTTTTTGCATTGGGTCTAGAACTCAAAAACAAAATTCCATTTTTGAGTTTTGTTCAAGCTTTCTAAGTGTTTTTTAGGAACTGCGGTTGTCTTTTTGAATGCTTATGTTGTACCTAAAGTATTTTCTTTAATAATATCATAGTATTGAGAACCAAACCCCCTTAGGGTTTCTAGTACCTTCCCTTGATTCATTTCTTTTAGATTTTGATTTCTAATTTATGTTCCAATAGGCTTTAAAATAGAACTATATCTTTCTAGCTATCCATTAGCCACACATTATTGCATAAATTTTGTATAAAGAAAATCATAATTGTTTCCCTAGTATTTTCCATATTGTTGAGCTTGTGTAAGGATCCTTTATTTATCTTTTTCTAGCATAGGTTTTCAACTTTCTTCTTTAACCATAGATCAAATTTCTTTTTTGTTTTAGGTTGTTATTCATTTCATATTAGAAAACCCTCTTAGTGAAAGAAAGGAGTTCCCTTAGATCCCTAGTATTTTTTATGTCTTTATAGGTTTTCTTCTTTGAAATTATTTTCTTGTGAAACCTTAGGTTAAAGTAGATTATTTTTCTTTTTTAAATTTGAATATTAGCAAGTTGTTTTCAGTTTTGGAGTTTGACTTGGATAAATAAAAATCCTTTTAATTTAGTATTTATCTTTGTCATTTACTTGCTTACTAGTTTAGATTTCATTTCATTGCAATTTACTTTCATTTTCGATAAATTTAATTTCGAAGTATCTCACACCTCACGTGCCCATACTTCACACCTAAATTATATGCTTGGTTCATGCCATCTAACTCAACCTAAAATTTAACCACTTAATATAACAAACATAAGACCACTTGGGCCCAAAAAATATTTTTTTAGTTAGGTTAGGACTATGGTCATAGACATCCAAATGACTCCCCTTAGTCATCTCACATTGAGACATAGCAATTGCATTCTAGGGAACTTTAAAATCCTTTCTATCAAACATGGTCAAAAATCATTTGGTAATAGGAGTGCTCTTCGAAGTGGATAATGTCAAGGTTGAGACCAAATATGTTATTGATACTCCTTTCTCTTTCACTATTGAAGATCCCCCAATTGGTATATTTTATCTTGAAGGAAAGGTAACCTATTACACATGTCTATGAAGAGGTGGATTAGTGGCATTTCTACTAGGAGTCCTATCTCAAGTGGCTCTTGCATGAGGCTGTCACTTGAGCTATATTTCTCTGAGCCTTTGAGACTTGACTACCCATTGAATCCTAGTTATAATTGTCTCTTGTGTACCTTAATTCATATGAAAAGAACCTTGTTGTTGGTATATTCATGGATACTCATAGGGGGGTGAATCAATATAAACAATTTATCACTTTTCTACTTATAATTGCATTCAAGACATTATTACATTCAAGATATCATATATTGAAACAAACAACCATAGTTACACAATGCACAAGGATTTTACGTGGAAACCCAAATGGGAGAAAACCACAAAACTCTTTTTAATATATCAGAAGATTACATCCACCAGAAGCAATGACTTCCAATATTCTCCAACACAAACTAGAAGGAGGCACCAACCCCCTAATTTTTCTAGCACTCTCTAGAAGGAGGTACCAACCCCCTTGTGAGCACCAAATCACACTTATCAAGCACCAACTTGAAAATTGAAGAAACCAATATTCAAATGCACCACCCAACCACCCTAATTTCAAAGATTGAAATTACAGTAAAATATCTTCTACAAAACTCACAAGAATTACTAGAGTACACTTTTTATCAGAACAAAATTTGTAAGATGAAACCCCTTGCCTTGATAGCTACAAAAATAGATTGCATCGGCCATGCTCTATAGCTTTCATATTGTTTCCTTATTATGTCATAACCAGTCCTTGACTTGGCTAAAATACACTTCTTAACTACACTAGAAAAAAAGCCTTAAATCTGCTTATCTATTGAGTTGTATATGCCTCTGTAACTATCAAATGATCCTTTCAATCGGCCCGAAACAACACCCATTTAACTATGAAAATTTGGCATTAAGATAGACCTTTATCTTGCACTAAAAAACCCTTCACTTGCCTCATATATGGCCTTAATTCACCTCATATTTGGCCTCAGAACATGCCTAAAATTCACACAAAATAGTACTAAATACTCCCATAAATTTTCTCCTAGAAACCATCTCAGAACAAGCCTCAATATGCCCAGGAAGACAGACATCAAACACATCCTTATAGCCTCAATAAATTCACCTTACAGCCTCAGAAAAATTTGTCCTTATTGCCTCAAAACTTGCCTATAACAGACTTCAAGTATTTTCCAAGACAGATAAAAAAAACTCACCTTATCCTCCCTTATTCTCCTGAAACTTTCACCCTCTTGAACCTTTGTTTGCCTTAGATCAAAGCACTCGAGTTCTTGGCTAGAATGAGGCTCTTGATTGTCTATTTATACTAGACTAAGCTACCCTTTAGGGATGACTTTACCAACACATCATTAATTTTATTTTTAATAAAATATTTCATCCGTTAAGGACGACTTCACCAACAAATCATTAATTTTATTTTTAATAATTCTTCCAAATGGGTTCGACCCATGCAATTGGTAAAAATGATATGATCATCCTTTTAGAGGGAATAAATCCTCAATTGTGTGGAACCACATGGCCTGCCACCTATCATTTGAAACGAATTGAAAAGGACTATCAATCCATGGAGGTTTTGCATGCATTTTCAATTTCCTTCAAACTCTTTTTCTTCAATCAACTTCGGGGCTTCTTGACCACACCTATAAGGCTTCTTAATCATATAGTAGAACTTATTTTCTTGAATACTAGGAATTCTTGTAGGATTCTTCAAATCATATTCCCATGAGGGCCATGCTTAGAGATACACCCTAAGGGGACCACCTTGGAGACTCTTTTAAGTAAACCCATCACTTCTAGGGAATTCTTCTAGGGTTTAAATCAATGAAAACCAATTTTCTAACAATCTCCCCGTTTGGAATTGATGGCAACACGCATACTCCCCCTGTGACCATTTCTCCCCCTATCTCATGCTTCTGATCTTTCTCTCCCCATTTGACATCAATGGAAAAGGGAAACTCTCCCTGGCAAATTTTCTCCCCCTTTCTTCCTTGCTAGATGGCTTGCAGATCAATATGGAGCATAAACTACTCCTAGTTTCTGATGGAGATACTCAAAGGTCACCCTTGGGAGAGGGTTGGTGAAGATGTCTGTTATTTTTTTCTTTGTCCCAATGTATTCTAATTTGATACACTTCTATGTGACATGTTCCTATAGAAAGCGGTACATAATAGGAATATGTTTAATTTTGGAATGCATCACTGGATTCTTGGAGATGTTTATAGCACTGGTGTTGTCATAGAAAATCAGAATAGGATCATCATATTTTACTTGTATGTCTTGTAGGGATTTCTTCATCCATAGGACCTGAGTACAACAAGAGGTTGCTACAATATATTATTCTTCTATTGTGGATAAGGATATTGAAGATTGCTTCTTACTCAACCAAGACACCAAACAATCGCCCAAGTAGAATGGTGCTCCACTTGTACTTCTTTTGTCATGAACAATTTTTTCCCAATATGCATCTATGTAGGTGACCATAGTCAACTCATTCCCTTTCGGATACCATAACCCAAAATCGGTTGTTCCTTTGAGATATTTGAAGATCCTCTTCATTTCTAGGACATGAGATTCCTTTGGTGCTACTTGAAATTTTGGGACTTGTCCAACTACTTGCATCACATCTAGTCTTGAAGATGTCACGTAGAGTAAATTGCCAATCATCAATCTATAGTCTTTGATTTTCTTCTCTAGATTCATCATCTTTGATCAACTTGCAACTAGTCACCATAGGAGTACTTACAGGTTTGCAATCTTCTATTCTGAACTTTTCCAACATTTCCTTGATGTACTTGGTTTGGGAAATGAAAATGTCTTCATCTAGATGAGATATCTGTAGTCCCAAGAATAAAGTCAAATCCCAAAGTAGGGACATTTAAGACTCACTTTGCATATATCTGGAAAACTTCTGACTCAACCTATCATCATCACATGGAGATGATGTCCTCCATGTATACTTCAATGATAGTCAAATTTTCTTGTTCCACTTTTATATAGAGATTATTATCTGCACTTCCCCTTATGATTCCTAAGATAGGCTACAAGGGGGTTGGAGCCTCCTTCCAGTTGCAGCTAGAAAACAAAGGAAGTTGGTGCTTCCAGTGAATGTAACTCTTCAAGACATATAAGAAAAAACATTATGTGGTTTTGTCCCGCTTTGGGTTTCCACGTAAAACACCTGTGT
The DNA here is from genome assembly GCA_032191745.1 of Picea mariana. NCBI lineage: Eukaryota > Viridiplantae > Streptophyta > Pinopsida > Pinales > Pinaceae > Picea > Picea mariana. Next base: position 23,140 of record JASDQU010170095.1, on the reverse strand, counting down.
ACTGTGTATGTGTATGATTGTTCATTTGTTCATTTCTTATTTACTCTGTAGTTATTGGATGATAATTCTACATTGATATAACACTAGGATTATATGGTTAAAAAGGATTAAATTGCTCTATTACTAATTCACCCCCCCTCTTAGTAATCCAACATTTTCCCTATTTTGCCCACAGCTCCTAGAGAAAGATAGCAATTCTCTGCATATATGGGATCCTATCCTCAAAGATTGACTTATTTCTCTCCAACCAAATGTTTCAACATATATAAGCAGGAAGAGATTGTAAATTAAAATTCTGAGATGCCCAATTTTGGAAGCAATCATTCACCAAAGTTCCATTCCAACCATAAGTGAGATTTAGAGCCTTTTTCACTTCCTCCCAAATTGATATAGTAAAGCAACAATTAACAAATATTTGTTTACTTGATTCTCTCTTAAATTTGTACAAACAACATAATCCAAGCCCCTTCCAACCTCTTTTCTGCAAATTTTTCCATGTTAAGATTTGTTTTTCAGCTAAGAGCCAGACAAAAATCTTTAGCTTCAATGGGAAATCCCATTTCCATAGTTTCCTCCTGCATCCCCCTAGATTGAATCTCCATAATTTGTTTGAGAGGGATTCATAAACATTCTTAACAAAAATTTGTCCCAACATATCACCTTCTATCCATATTAATTCATCTGGCCTGTCCACTAAAAAGATACCTAAATCGATCAAATTCTTTCTGAAAATATCTCAACCTATTGGAAGATCCTCCTCCAGACCCAACTCAACACTACTAATCCATCTTTGGCCTATCGTGCCTCTCACCGAGATCTGGCTCGCCTGAAATAAGAGATGAATGTTCCTTTGGTTGAGTTTGTTTAACAATTCCTGCATTAAAAAAGAGTCTTGTCCTAGGCCTAAGATAGCATCTCTCCCAACCGAAATAGAATGTCCCAATCCCAGCTTCCATGCCATCCATTGAATAATAACTGGTAAGGTATTTCGAATATTTTTCCAGGATTGTGATCCAAAGGATGAGACCGCTTTCGTTGATCGCAACCATGACAAAATTGATCCATGCGGAAAATATTTGTCCTTGATCACCCTTTGCCATATTCTCAGCTTCATCAAAGCTCGCCATAAGGTGTTTGTTGCTAAAGCTATGTAGAAAAAAAAGATATTTTGTAGGCCCCATCCTCCATAGTGTTTGGGTTTTGTTATGGATTGCCAACTACATAAATGATAACTTCGCTTGATTTTGTTTCCTGACCAGAGGAATGAAATACTCAACTTGTGAATCCTGTGGAGAACCGAAATCAATATATGAGCAAGGGCCATCCAGTATACCGATTGGCTCTCTAGAACCGTTTTTGTTAAAACAAAGCACCCCCCCCTAGGGAGAGCCATCTATTACACCAGTGATTTATTTTGGTCTCGAACTTGTCAATAAGTCATTGCCAATCCTCTGTCTTATAACTATCTGGCTTCATCATATACTCCAAATATTTAAAGCCCACAACAAGTGTAACATCCCGCTCTGGCGCACTGAGAAAACTTATTATTTGAGGACACTTGCTCGCAAGTGATCTGGACTTTTCTGATGTTAAAACATTTATACTTGATTATGATGCGTTATGATTGACGACATGATGTTTTACTATTTGATGTAGACAGGTGCTATTGACTCAGTTTTATTGAGTGTGCGGGGTTTTGGACCTTGATGATGCAGAGGCATCGGTGGAACCCCTTGGACTTCGGATTGAGTCAGGGAGTGTGCTAATTGGGTTGATTTATTTACTATGATATTTCATTGATTTGATGAT
>JASDQU010170095.1:6015-21231 GCA_032191745.1 Picea mariana | reverse complement strand
CGTTTATTTTATTAAGAGTAATGCATTAGAAATTATGTTGGGAACTGTATCAACTGGATAAGTAAAAGGAAATTTCGAGTTCTTGCTGTGATGGGGGTAATGTCGTTGTGAAATTTACTCTAGACTGTGCAAACCCTTTCTATTATTCCTCGTTCTAGACTGTGTAAAAATAATTACTGTTTATAATTATGGACTGTGTAAACCCCTTTTATCAATCGTCGATCTGGACTGTGTAAATGTTTAATTATTGTGCGGGACTGTGTAATTTTTATTGTTTAATGTTCTGGAAATTTTTTCATTGGACCGTGGGCATTGTTTTTTTATATTGCTAGGGCATTTTTACATTTCCCTGGGCGTTTTCACCTTGCCATGGGCGTTCTACCTTTCTGTGGGTGTTTTTGCGATTTGCGGTGGGTGTATTACTTTGTTGTGGACGTATTTACTTCATTGTGGGCATTTTTACCTTCCCGTGGGCATTTTTTTTTACATTTGTTGTGGGCGTTGACTGTGACTGTGGGCTTTTTTTTTATTTGATTGTGGGAATTTATAGATTACGGAGGATCGTTCTCAGCATTCAATCCATATAGACCATTGAATTTTCCCATCGTTAAAAGAACAGGGTATTTGTTTTGGTTAATCTGATTCAGTAGTTGGCAAGCAACTGTTCTAATTGGAGATATGTTATTTGTGGGGATGGCAACATTATAAAATTTAATCTGAGTCCAAGAAGAGACTAATTTGTTTGGGGTAAAGTCTGAACCCTTTCCGGAGGGATTCAGAGAATAAAACTCGCATCCTGTCCTTGATGAAATTTCCGTCATTTAATATTGCCGCTTTAAATAGTGAGTTTATTACAAGGGAACTCGTGACTACAGTAATGTGGATTCGAGAGAATTGCGAATCACACTTAATAATAATAATAAAGACTGGATATACAGGATAACCCCAAATTTGAATTCGAAGGTAATAGTTCACTGCAGTGCCATATTACAGATTACCGTATTGGTGTCCGCCAGTGTTTAAGGCAACGAATAACAAAGGAGAGTGGGATTCGATTAATTGTAATCCGAAAATCAGAGAAGTAGGAATATTTGCCCACAAATTCGACTTTGACATCCCTTGTTACTTTCCTTTCCTGTCATTTCTGGATTTGAATTCGATAACTTGTTTTTATGTGGCTGGAATGGCGAATTCAATTAAAAAAAATTGCATAATGTGTAAGTGTCCAGAGGTATTTTAGGTATTGAAATCATGTGCGCCATCTGCGGACGTCCCTTCCACGAAATTTCTGGGTGGTGGTTTTGTTTTTCCCTTTTTTTCGGCCTGCGTTTTACAGCCACGTCTTACCCTTACGTTTATTACTTGCCCGCGTTTCGCTTCATGGGTATGTTCACTTAGAAATTGTCGTCGGGTAAATAGACAACGAATCTCACTTGCTTATGGCCTTCACCCCTCTAGTCGGTTCCTTAATGCCTGTAGACAGCTGTCACCTTGGTACCCCGAGGTGAGTTAGACACTTGCTGGATTGTAGCAAGTTAATAAGGTCTCCACGATTTTTCCTGCTATGTCATAATCAGTATTGTCAGTAATACCATATCTGATAGGATTTTGTTAGATTCTGTCTTATTATTAAATACCCTGTTATAGTTTTGAATTACTCAATGGTAGCCGCTGCATTATCTTAGTTAAATGCTTCCTTAAATGTAAATGGCCAGGAGATGGAGATGCGGTTAAACTCAGAATTTGTTGTCAGGTTGAGGCTATCTAATATTAGCAACAGTAGCAACAACACTTACTTTATTTAGTTAACTTTTCACACAACAAACTACTTCATTTTCGTTAAGCATTAATAACAGCATTCTGCTTATTTGTAATCAAGGAATATACTTATTTAGATAACATTTCATACAACATAGTACTTCGTTTATGTTATTATCTAAAAACAACAATCTACATCCTTTCCATAAAGGCAATCTACCTTATTTTAGGTAACAATCCATTATCATCAATTACTTATTTAGTTAGTGTTTAACAATAGCAAGCTGCTTATTTTAGTCAATGTTTTAATTGAGGTTAATGTAAAGCAATGAATGTTAATATATGGTATGGTGATGTAATGGAATTGTTAACACGTAAATTTAAACGTTATTTATTTGCGATGTTATGGGAACATAAAATGAAAAGAGGTTATTTTATTAGATATGTTACTGAAAATTTCATTTGTTGTTGATGAATTAAATTGGTAGTGTAATGCGTAAAGGCATTGAGGCTTTATAAGTTCATGCTTAAAACCTTCTCAGGAACTATAGATTAACGCTTAACACTTTTTATGCTATATAGTTTAATTCCTTAAAACCTTTATTACTTGTAGTATAATGCTTTTAAATTTTTAATGCTTAATTAGTGTTATTGCTTTAATGATTATGCTTTAAAAGCTTTTAATGCATGGATTGATTCGCTTGTGATAAAGGCGGGTTAATTGCTTCTTGGTTATTTAATGGTTGCTTCTCGTTTAATAGTTTAAATGGTTGCCGGCTAGTTGGGGAAGTTTTAGGATTAAATCGGGTATGCATATTTCACCTGCTAGACTAGGTAGCCCTGAATGTCTTTCGATTTAGACCTTAGACTTGTGCGCAATAGGAATTTATGCGTAAATGATTGATGGATCCCAATACTTTCTTGCATTATAGACTTATAATTTATGATTGGACTAACAACCCTTGCACCAGGTAGATAGAATGAATGTTGTATTGCGCCATTAAATATTGTTGATGATGGATTGATTTAGAGCCATATTATTACTGCATGGTTAATTAAAGTTAATGTGTGATGTTTAACAGTAAGAAGTGCTCTCACACTTGGTTAATTGGAATTGTCCAAACTCACCGTGGTATGATATCAGACTCCTCGATCTGATAAAGCTAGTTGCTCTGTATATAAGTCAGTGTATGTGATTATTTTTCCGTGTAAGGAATCCAGTGCCGTATCAAGAGTCTCGGGCCCTTTAAAGGCAGGGTTTCCACTCTTGCGACACACATGACAGAGATTACTAGTTTCTGCCTGAGCAGTCGGCCAGGAGCCTATCTGACCTTCTCTCTCTCCAGAGAAGAGAACTAAGATTAAACGCCCTGCTTTCCTATGCAAAAATAGTACAATCTGCTACTATGGATTCTTCCATCTGTGTTCGTACCGTACATAACACCGTGTGTCGTTAAATGCTTGTAGTTACTTGTTGTGCGCCTTATGTCTTCTTGTTGGGATCATCGTGGTTGCGTCTTGTTAGTTGTCGGATGGCGACGCGGAGTCAAGTGTGTCTGTTTCCTTTTTACACGCACGCACACACCTTAAACAAAAAAAATAAAAAAATCGCACCTGTTATCAGAGTTGTTGTCGTAACGAGGAGGATGTTACAATAAGCTCTTTACAGGAGAAAAGGAGTAAATATTTTAAAGATAGTAAAATTTCCGGAGAGACTCCTGAATGCCAAAAAAATGACCTATGAACATTAATCACCAATCCCGAAGCCCGACAGGATACATGGAGAATAACTTGGAATTTCTCCCACTTGGCAAGAGAAACTCTTGACATTATAAGGATGTCATCAACAAATAAAAGATGAAGAACCTTTATCAATCTAGAAACCTTTATCCCCATGAGAGTTCCATCAGCTTGTGATTAAAGAAAGACTAATACCTTCCATAACCAAGATGAAGAGTAGGGGAGACAGCAGGCAACCCTGTCTAAGTCCTCTGCTGCTCTTGAAGAAATTGGAAGCCTCTCCATTAATCAAAATTGCATATGTTGTAGAGGTTACGCAAGCCATAATCCAATTAGTTGTTGATAGCCCAAAGCCACATTGTAGCAGAATTAATCTTAGGAAATCCCAATTGGTACAACCATAGGCCTTTTTTAAATCAAGTTTCAGGATTATGGCTTGAAGTTTTTTATTTTTAATACTGTGTAAACATTCTTGTGCAGTACCGATTGCATCAAGTATTTGTCTTCCTTTAAGAAAACCCAGCTGCTCTTCTGAAAGTGATCTAGACAATATTGGTCCGATTCTCTTTGCAATAGCTTTAGAAATGATCTTGTAACATAAGTTACAAAGTGCAATAGGCCAAAAATCACTGAATGAAGATGGACTATTAACTTTGGGAATCAAAGCCAGAAAAGTTGAATTAATCGAGCTGATAACCTCCCCTCTGATTCTTGTTTCTTCAACCATATCTAACAAATCATGTCTAACCAACTCGAAAAAATTAAAGAAAAATTCAACGGTCCATCCATTAGGACTGGGACTTTTGTCCTTAGCAAAACCCCTTAGAATCTCATAGATTTCATCCTTCGAAACTACCTTTTCTAGTGAAAGTACATCATCCTCACTCACAAAGTTTGGGAACAACCTGGCAGAGTTGATCTGATCTTCAATACTGTTCTGGCTTGTATCACTAAAGAAAGACTTGAAGTATTTAATTTCTTCTTCCTTGATGACATGTTTCCTCGAATGGATACCCCATGTATCATCCTTTATCTCTCAAATGTATTTTTTATTCCTTCTATAGCTTGTGAAGCGGTGAAAAAACTTGGTATTCTTATCACCGCTTTTAATCCATATCGTCCTACTCTTTTGATGCCACCTTTCTTCCTCTGCCAGCAATAATTTGTTCCTCTTGGAACTTATGGAACTTTTGTACACCTATATGTATAACAAATAATTCAATGAATCTACTTATTTATCCCATTTATATAGAAATAGGCCAAAGATCTTTAAAGATCTTTTGTTCAAACAAACTGATAATCAAATATTTAAAGTGTTACAAACATTTACCCCCATTGAACACCTTGGAAACAAATATCTACAACCAACAAAATAGTTGAATCACCCATATATCTACGGCCAAAAGAAAAGTTCAATTATCCACCAACACATAGAAAAGTTCCTATACTTCGTTAGGTTAATCTTATTCAATATGCTTGGTTGGTTGGGAGTAGTTAATGAAAAATGTCATTTGGAAAAGTTCCTATACTTCGTTAGGTTATTCTTATTTAATATGCTTGATTGGTTGGGAGTAGTTAATGAAAAATGTCATTTGGACAAACCTTGTCTAGAAAGATTTGGACAAACCTTTTCTAGACAATGGGCATAATGACAAGGTAGTATGTTTTGGGAGAGATTATAGTTTTTATTAAACCAAGTGAAAGAACAATCACTTAAGGCTATGCTAGTTTTATAAATTTGAGAAATATCTAATAAAAAGGACTTCCACTCAAGTTATTAAGTTCCATCATTATTCAACTAATAAACAAATAAAATTAATTAAAAACATGTTTATTTTAAAAGGCTTCCACTCAAGTTATTAAGTTCCATCATTATTCAACCAATAAACAAAAAAAAATTAATTTAAATTTTTTTTATTTTAAAAGGACTTCCACTCAAGTTATTAAGTTCCATTATTATTCAATTTATAAACAAATAAAATTAATTAAAAACATTTTTATTTTAAAACACATCTGAGTAATAAACAATTTTTGAAAAACATTGAAAAGCTAAGGTAATCAGATATAAAAGTACCTGAATTTCGTACAAAAACTACAGTCCTTCCTGTGGCAGCTGCAAGATTAATAATATAAACTTTGTATTTCCTTATGTAGATGGCAACAGTTTTTTAATTACGCCGAAAGGCGTACACCTATTGACAATGGGCACATTTAATGATCTTTTAACCATAAATTTCAATCGTATGGTTATCAATTGAAGATACTAACATATTCTTAGTCGTCCTTCCAAATCAATGAATGAGATCTCATGTTCATAACTTTCCAACATTTTTAAAAGCTTATGTTAACCTGTTTACTTTTTAACATTTACTTAATATGATTAAGAAATTACTATGTGGCCATCTAATTGCCACGTTCAAATGATTAACAAACTTAATTGAAATTACAAATTTACTCCACTTTTAACTTTTTATCATTTTACAGTATTAGATTTACATTTGTGCCACATTTACTTATGGAAACCGCATAATTACAATCGTTTCATATTCTTCGCTTTTATTCAAGAAATCGTGGCGATCGCACTACTACTCCCAGTGCGGCATAATTACAATCGTTTCATATCCTTCAATCGATTATTTTGTCGTTTTTCTTCTCGTATTTTTTTCTCTTCATTGTATGGTTGCCTGTTGTCGCTGAGGTTAAACAAGCCCAAATACTGGGACGACATCATGCCCATGGGAGATATGTGAGGCGTCATGAAGAAGGCTAATCCGTTTTTGCATGTGTTAGAGGGAGGAGGCACCACAGAGAAAATGAAGGTAGTACTGAACAAGGAAGGGATCTCGTTGTTTTTCATCTGCACAGGAATTGAATACAGTGTGAAGCCGAGTATAAAATCCGAATGATTTGTGAGGGCAAGCATGGATTTCAAGATGATGATTAAAGCCCTGGCCTACAAGATTAAGTGAATTTCATTAAATACAATGAGAGTTTTACCAGCCATAAACCTTTCAACGTTCACCAACAACGAGATAGCAACTGTACTAATGCATATTTTTAATTAAAAAACTGATTAATTTAAGAAATTTCAATAGATATACACCTCTCAACATAACATAGTTCTCTCAACCTAACATAGTTAACTAGAAATCTATTTTTCTATGATGACATGGCAGTGAAATGACACGCCCACATGTACGCATTACTGAGTAGTGGCGACCCATGAGGCATCGTTTGGCGGATATACAAAGCTGGCAAGAATTTCATTTCATATCATCACATGCTGTGCCGTGTCAGTCTCGATTAGATTGTGGTGGCAAGGATGTCATCGGTGCTTTTTTTAAAGTGAGAAATACTTAATCTCTATCTACTTCGTTCAAAGTTGTCCCACTTAAAGAAAACATATCACAACATTAATAAGTAATCCCTAAAGTTAAAAATACTTATCTTCTTATTTAATTCATTCAAAGTTGGCACATTTAAAGAAAACGTATCACGACATTATATTGATATACTGAAGATTAGACAAAACATAATGTCACAGGGCAAATTAAATATCATTTGCACTCCCTACTATCCACAAGAGTCTAATCCATCTATAAGAAAGCCCGCATATTAAATTATTTTTAAAGGCAAAACTAACTTTATTGACACAGCCAGCAGATGTTGCATATTAAATAAACTTTTAAGACAAAACTAACTTTATTGACACAGCCACCTGATATTGCATTTAACATCAATTGAACCAAAATCAATGTTAAATCGTTCAAAATCGAACCAATTTCAATGTAAAATCGTTCAAAATCGGCAGGTAAATCCTTTAATATTTTAAAAAATTATGGCGTAATGATTTGAGTTGTTATTTAAAAAATTATTAAACTAAATTGTTTAAACTTTAAAATGTTTTTATGAAATAGTTATTTGAATTATTATTTAGAGAATTATCAAACTAGTCTGTTTAAACTTTAAAACGTTAGATAATTTTTAGAAAATTTTCCGAGTCGTGTAATTATCTCACACTTATATTACCGTACCTATTTCTACAATTTCAGATTGTCCAAAACCGAAAGTCACGTGGCACTTTTGAAGTGTAATAATATTAGAGGTCAGTGGCATTGGGTATGTTACAATTTCACGAAGAAAAAATATATATAAATAAAAAATTTGAATTGTGAAGGGAGACGTAGACGTGGAGGTGAAGAGCAAGTGATTTGTGATTGTCGGTTGCTTGTACGATGAAAATGCAGAAAATTCAAAAAGGTATCCTCCTCCATCCATGTGGATGGTAATGGACAACTATGTGAGATCTATATATGTACCTTTATACAAGGTACAATACATTGTGGTGTTTGGGTGGGCACATTTGGTTCAACTTTTTTTTAGGAGATGTTCTTTGTACTAAAGTAAGCATTAAAAAATGTTGTGCATGATGTAGTTTTTAAAAAGTGAATGATTTCATTGTAAAAAGACGTTGTAAAATACAAGCACTTAATGCATGATTATGGAGCCAAGGTACTATATTTGTGGTAATCTATGATTGGGGTGTGGTGTTGAAGCATATTGTTTTATAATATTTTTTAGTTACCTAGAAGTATTTGTTGATTTAGTGAATGTCTCGGATTTCACAAGCTTTGAATCAAATATGGTTATGCGTTTTTGTGTAAAGACTAATGACATGAGAGAAGGAATATTATGGTATGTAGTTTTCAATGGAAAGGGATGGGGCAAAGAAATGAGAGGCATACAAGAAAACGTGGAAATCTTAATAAAGGTTTAGAATGGTGATGTGGAAGATGAAAAGGATAGAAACCCAATTTCAAATTCAACAAGCGAAGAAGATTTTTGCATGTAAAAATGAAGCAACCATTTTAATTGATGATCTTCCACTAACCTCATGTACTACACAACCTATCAGTAACGACTCATGAGTTGATGAGATGGCGATATCTTTGTGAGAACAAAACTTACTTTGCAAATAAGATGATAACAAAGAGTGTAAAGGTGAATATGTCATAGACACCTGACCTCAAGGTCAATTGGTCCAATGATGAGGTGATAAATGATGGCATGTTGCATTTCATGAGTCATTACTTGTTTTTATTTCTCTAGATACATAATACAACAAGGCTAATGTGCATCTATGGTAGTGTACATAGAGTTGAGATCATTAAATAAAATTATAAATTTCCATAAAGAAATTAAAATAATTTATTGTATTTTATATTGTCTCATTTCTGAGAAAGTTAATATGAGTGTTAACCATTGCATTCAACATGATTATTGACAAATTTTGAGATTCAAGAGTATGATCTTGTGACTCACATTGACTTAGGTTATATGTTGGGAGAAACGCGAACAAATATTAATATTGTGGAGGAAATCATACTCTAAGGAAGCACTTTTGCTCAATGAGGACAAACTGGTCTAACGTCTTAGGAGTTTGAGAGGCATGGAAATGGGAAATAATGGTCTAATTATTTGAAATATTCTTCTTAACATTATTTAGGGTTTAATACCTTAGGGGACTTAGATTAACCTACAATTTGTTTTTCTCATCTGAACTAAGTGATTTCAATTCTAACCCTAATTTCACCCTGAATCTATTTATGGATCCTAATTACTCTTTGTTGGGGGTTGGGAGGTTGATTAGGTGAAGAACCCCATTTAGGAAATACAATGAGGTTCTGGTTATGTTTGCATGAATAGAGAGTGTTGCTAGGAGTCTTGTTTTCAACATTATTTTTCTTTTAATTACCTTGCATTAGGAAGGGTGAAGGGGTCACCCAAGTTGAGACAGTGATTAGAGTAGTCCAGGACTACTCATAACATTAATTAAGTGGTAAAGAGGATCTTGAGAACACACTTATACTGAGAGGGGGGGATGAATCAGTATAAGGCTATCTTTTTTTTTTAACATTCATAAACCATATTGAATCAATCACATAAATGTAACAGCTAGAAGACACGATGTTTTACGTGGAAACCCTTTTGGGAGAAAACCACAAAAACTTTTTTTTATAAATTTGTAAGCACCAACCTACGTTACAAATGTTTGTAGGCACCAATGTATCAAAGACATTGATCCCCTCTGATGTTTGTAGGCACTAACCTACTAGAGACATTGATATCCTCTACTTTGTGTAGGCATCGACCTACTGGAGACACTGATCCCCTATGTTGTTTGTAGGCACCGACCTATTGGATACACCAATCCTCACAACTGTTTGTTTTGTATGCACCAACCTACTTACAAGTTTACAAGTTCTTCATATGCATTTCCTTCGCTGGTCTGCTTGCTACTTCTGTCTTCACCAAATCTACTATGTGCTCGTTACTTTTTCTTTTGCCTAATCTTCTCTATGCTCGCTACTTTTTCTTTCGCCAGATCAGCTCAACACTCCCTCCTTTTTCTTTCATCATATCTGATCTACGCTCACTCCTTCTGCTTTCACAACATCTATTAGTTGAATCGTCACATACTTCATCACTCTCTCTTTCTTAAATAGTATTCAATATTTTCCCATAGGTAAATATAAAATTTTCGCTCTTCACCCACACCATATTTCTCACAATCCTCTTCTCCTTTTATACTTTACCATTTATTTTCTTTCTTTTTGTTGTCTTCATCACTAACGGAACTTTTGAGTACATCAACAAAGTTTTTATATTTTTCTTCATTTACATTCTTTGATCGCCCAAAAATTTTTGGATCCTCTTTGGTGGTTATTTGACTTGTATCATAACTAACACCCATCTTAATAAATTGTGACCTTTGACAATTGATGATATAATCTAATATTTTGGCACCCTTTTTAAACTTCAATCTTTTGTTCAATTGAGCAGTTGACTTTTCAAAATCCTTTCTTAAGGAAACAAGTTCAACTTCTAGCTACTCACTATTTTCTTCATTTTCCTTCAATTGAATTATCACCACTTCTTTTATCCTTCTTGCTTCTTGTAATTGAACTTTTAGGATTATGATAATCTTTTTTTATTCTTCAAGGATTTGTGACATTTTGGTTTTTGAATCACGATCCTATTCTTCATATTTCTGCAGGTTCTCTTTTTGTTTCAAATTATTTTTCCTCGACTTCTTTATTTCTCTTAAGGCACACATGGGTTCTTCTTCAAGATCCACTTCTCCATGTGTTTCAGTGTTTTCCTCCTCTTCTGAATCCATCACTTCTTTTTCTTTGTCAATATTTGTTTTGATTTCCATAAAGAGAGTTTCTTCTCTATCACTACCAGAATTGTTTTCTTCAGAAGAGTCACTGGCCCCTTTTGAGTAGAGGCCCTTCTTTTGCTTATAAGAGTTCTTCTTATTTTCATGCTTGTCTTATTTATGAATATTTTTGTGTTGATGGTGTTTTCTCTTTATGTTATAGTCTTCTTCCTTATCAATGCTTTCATTTTTCTCATATGGACACTTAGCAGCAAAATGTCCTACTTTTCCACAATTAAAGCATTTAAAGGACAACTTACCTTTGTATTTGTCAGATCCATTATTGAGTTTTCTCACAAAATTTGCTTCCTCTACATCTAATTCATAACTGGAACAATTTCTTGATTTGTGTTCTTTGTTCTTCATCTTCTTGGAGGCTTTGAAAGTTGATTCTTTCTTTGATGGTTTTTACTTTTTAGTCCTCATTTCATATGTAGTGAGGATCTTATGAAATTCATCCATGGTTAATTTATCAAGGTCCTTTATTTCCTCAATGGAAGAAATTTTGGCATCAAAACATAAGGGGAGTGACCTCAACACCTTTTGCACAATCATTGGTTATGGAACTATTTCACCAAGTCCTTTGATGGTGTTGAAAATTTTGTCCACACGGAGAACATAAGTTGCAACATTTTCTTCATCTTTCCTCTTCAAACTCTTGAAGTGTCTTCTATGAGTTTGGAGCTTAGCCTTCTTGACCTTGTCATCGCCTTCATGGATGTTTTGAAGTTTGTCCCAAATTTCTTTCATTGATTTGCAATGCATTACTTTGACAAACTTTGATTCTAACAAACTGCACAATATGGCGTTCATGGCTTTTGCATCATTTTCACTAGCCTTTTTCCTGGTCGTATATGTTGGTGGAGTTGTTGGGGATGTATAACCAGCCATGACCAACTGTCAAATATCAAAACAAGGGCCATTAGATATGTTCACATCCTTATACTCCAGAAGGCATAGTTTGTTTCGTCAAACAACAAAGCCTTGTTTGAATATAAACCTTCTGATCGGCCATGTTTTCTCCCGATATCTATCTTCTGATGGCTAGACTATTTCCGAAGGAACCGACTCTGATACCAATTGTTGAGCACAACCTTATATTGAGAGGTGGGGTGAATCAATATAAGGCTATTTTTTTTTAACATTCATAAACCATTAAGAAGAAATCACATAAATTAAAAAACTAGAAGACACAATATTTTACGTGGAAACCCTTTCGAGAGAAACCACAAAAGGTTATTTTTTATAAATTTGTAGGCACCAACCTACTCTTACAAATGTTTGTAGGAACAAACCTACTAGAGACATTGATCCCCTCTGTTGTTTGTAGGCACTAAGCTACTGGAGACATCGGTCCCCCCTATTGTTTGTAGGAACCGACCTATTAGAGACACCAATCCCCACAATTGTTTGTTTTGTAGGCACCAATCTGCTTACAAGTTTGCAAGTTCTTCATATGCATTTCCTTCACTGGTTTTTTTTTTGCTTTTGTCTTCACCAAATATGCTATGCGCTCGTTACTTTTGATTTCGCCTGATCTACTCTGTGCTCGCTACTTATGCTTTTTCCAGATCAACTCGACAATTTTTCCTTTTTCTTTCGTCAAATCTGCTCGGGGCTTTCTCCTCCTGCTTTCACAAAATCTATTAGTTGGATCATCACATACTTCACCATTCTCTCCTTTTTAAATAATATTCAATCTTTTCTCATATTCTATTCTCATATGTAAATATTATATTTTTTCTCTTCACCCACGTCATATTTCTCACAATCCTCTTCTCCTTTTATACTTTACCTTTAACTCTACATGAAAATTCATGAACATTTGAAAAGACATGACCTTCATTAAATAAATAATTGATTTCCCTTTTTTTTAATTTACTTTTCAACATACCATCAAAAAAATACCACCATGGGTTTTAAAATCATGTGTAAATACCATGTGCATTTTTACTCCACTTTCACTCTTTAATTCACTTTTACTTTTTAATCCACTTTCACATAAATTCATGTTTAATCCACTTTTACTTTTTAATACACTTTCACATAACTTCATATTTAATCCACTTTCATGTAACTTCACACTTACTCCACTTTCACGTCACTTCATTTCTACTCCACTTCCATGTTGTATTTCTTAAAGTCATCTTTCCTTTGAATATTTATATTTGAATACTTACCTTTGACATCAATAACAATTATTTGTTCAACAAAGGAGGCTAGGGGTGTAACTATCCTGAGGATGGTACTAAAGCCCATTTTTTTGCTTGGAAATGTTTGGAAGAAGAACTCCACTTTTGGAGGTACTGTGGTACCGAAGTTGTAGTGGGTAGAGTTGTTGCACACTAGAAACTGAAGAATAAGGATAGTGTTACATCTAGAAGTCTCTTCACCTCACCACTTCTTATATCGGTTTCAGATTGTGGACAATCACTACCGTTTCTTGGACATAGTGATTATCATTGACTATACCCTTAGCTGAGTGAACCCTTGTGTTGTCATTGATCTAAATCCCTACTCAAGGGAAATCAATTGTTATGAATGCTTGCATTGTTTGGGAAGAAATTTGACCATAGAGTGTGATTCACCCCACTATTATTGTTGGAGTTGAAGGTTGTTTGACACCATTGCATCGTCAAGGCTTGGATTTCAAATAAGTAAAGGGTCGCTAAATGTTTTTTCATTTCTAGTTTTTGTGTTCTTACTCGAAAATATTAAGAGTTAGAGGTAATTTTCTTCATGAATTATTTTTTCTGAGTTGAAGAAAAAAAGTTTTTTTTCACTAAATGACAACCACCCAACTTGCTTATGCCAAGTTGGGTTGTTACAAATGGGGACCTTCTTAGTAGTTTGTATATCATTGTTAGTTGCATAGAATCTCTAATTATTCATTTGCATTAATAGTAAACTATTATCTCTTGTGTTGTGTCACTAATTTGGTTCATTTAGATTGTTGGTTTTGTGATAGAGAAGTGTTCCCAACATTTAAGTCTTTCCACTTCAAGAGTGATTTTGGGAGGGTTTAAAATAGGTTCATTTATGATGGTGGAAATGGACTCTTCCCCTTGCTATAAGTTGTATTTCCAACCCTTATCGTTGCTCCTGGATAGGGTTTATGTAGTTTCATTTTATATTACATGTTGCATTTACATATTAGTTGCATTTCATTTTTCATAACCAGATTTGGTTACCACTCATAACCAAAGTGTTCTCCCTCTAAGAGGAGGAAGGTCTAACAGGGTCCTTTTAGCGCATGACCCTATGAAATTTCCAAGGTATATTTGTATGTGTCAATACCATTTTTCAAAACAATAATGATCTATGCATTCTACATAGTGGAAAAACAATGGGTTTGTTCGACAACACAGGTACTCCAATAGAAGACAAACACCTTCAATAACCACTCACATAACCAAATCAAAGATCAACACACCGATGTTTTCATGTGGTAAAACCCCTACGGGAAACATCCATAGCCCCAGCCAACGCGGCCACTTGGAGAAATTTATTAATGCAAAGAAAAATATTACAGAGAGATTTTACAAGAGAGTTTCTCACAATCGATCATCGGAAAATGACCCTCCATGCTCTTTAAATAGATATCATCCACCAATCGGGTGTTAAGCCATGGATCAATGGCTATTAAGATCGAGGAGAGTATGAACCGTCAGATCACTCTATGTCGGGAACATATCGTGACCATCGGATTTCCTAACTACAAATGCATACTAATGCATACTAAAGAAACACACTAGAAAACACACTTTTACCTAACAACACAATAGACCAAGTAGATCTTACTAACTCCTAAGTGTCTAAATATCCTAACATCCCCCCTTAAGAANTTACAATAGTGACATAATAGGAGAAGGAAGGAGGCATTAGAGCCTATCCCCCCTTAATGACAACTTCTTGAACTCCTAACATAGATCGAAGTTTGGAAAACTTCGCTTCTGTAAGAGACTTTGTGAAAATGTTTGCAACTTGATCCTCTGTAGGGAAAAAGAGCACTTCAATAACTTGATCATGAATTAGCTTTCTGATGACGTGCATGTGTAGCTCGATGTGTTTGCTACGCTGATGTTGAACTAGGTCTTTGGTGAGCTTGATGGCACTCTGATTGTCACACCAAAGGTTGGTTGGATGCTGGTGCTAGAATCCAAACTCTGAAAGGATCTGTCGAAGCCACATGGCTTCCTGACTTGCATTTAGCGCTGCTCAATACTCTGCTTCTACTGAAGAAAGTGCAATAGCCTGTTGTTTCTTACAGGCCCAAGTGACAGGTCCTGAAACAAGGCTGAAAACATAACCTGTAGTAGAATTTTGATCATCAGGGTCGTCGGCCCAATCTGAATTAGTGAAACCAACCAATAAAGGAGTCCCCCCTGAACTGTAATGTATCCCGAGCTGAACTATACCATGGACATAATGAAGTATCCGTTTAGCTGCTTTCCAATGGCTTTCATGGGGTGTTTGCATATATCGGGCAACAAGAC
>JASDQU010170094.1:1039-20407 GCA_032191745.1 Picea mariana | reverse complement strand
AAGAACCTGATTTAAAAGAACAGGAAGAATATGAAGTTGGATATGAAAGTTCCAAATGTGACCTTTCATCGATAGCAAAACAAAACGCAAGTGCAGTAAGAAATTGGACAAATTTCAAGCCTTTTGTCGGCGTTCGATCGAAGAATTCTGATGGAAATCTTCATTTCCGAAGTCTCGCACGATTGCAGTTGAGGTGTAAGTACCACTCGTTTTCTCCCTACTCAATTTTCTTTGGGCATGCTTTTGATTTTTCCGGTTTGTTTGGTATTTCGTAAACCACCCAATCGCTGGTGCGACCTGCATCGAAATTGTCGAAAAGTTAGACATGGACGTGTTGAGAATGGAGTCTAGATTAGTAGTTGTGGTAAACTTTTATAATAAATCACGGACCAACTGAAACAGACAAAATAGAAACCTGAGCAGCTGCCCATTTTATTCAATGAAATTTAAAGTATGACATTCTTTTTGGTCTGTTTTTTTACGAGAAAAGGAGCTATAAAACTAAAACTCGTAATTGTTGTCACTCTAGAAGCCCAAGCCCAAGCCCAAATAGCCCATGCTAGAATTATTTCTAATACTACACATTGAATAAACATTAGGCGCGTGAAATTCCATCCCAAGAAATGAATAGACTAAAGAAACCTTAGAGAGTCAAGGTCTTTTGAGCTTGTTTCACTTGTAGTCCAAGGAGAAATAGTTGTCCAACGATTGAGAAATAGTTGTCCAACGATGTATTGCAACAACAAATCTAATCTCTAACCATAAGATGAACAGCAGCTTTATGCCCAATGCAACCTTTATTCATCTCTTATCTTCCATGTTGTAATAATAAAGGGTTTCCTTTTTGGATATTTGTTGGAGGATGTTGGAAGGTAGAGAAGAAGACAATCAAAGGAAGTTGAAACTTTTGGGGACCAAAATAGGCTGAGTGCAAGCTAATGATGGTCTCTCATGAAGCCTTAGTGGCAATTTAAACCTGGAAAAACAACAATTTGTCAACTCAAAATCAACATATGCCTGAAATTACAATGTCTTTTGTTGTTGCCATCATTTTTGGAAATTTTTAATATTAATTTTATATATTTTTTAAAATTATAAAAGTCAACATATGACTGAAATTACAATGTATTTTGTTCCTAAAGGGTAAAAGGTCTTAAAATGATCAAAATATTTTTTTTTCTTTTAAATTGTAGGTGTCTCTCTCATATTGTGTCTCATATAACTTATTAAATGGTTAAGCCTAGAAAAAGTTACAACATAAATAAAAGAGGTGTGTATTAGGATTTTGATACATGTGAAGACAAAAATAGATTAAAAATAGTAAACAAATTAATAATTAAAAATAAATTATATATTTGAAATATGCATAGATGACTAGAGATATGTCTATAATTTAGCCTATAGAAAAATAACGTCAAAGACATAGATATTGATCCCTATTTATGAGTGGAACTAAATGAATAACATATTGAATACCACAACAAGGAGATAGGGATAACAATAGTAGATATCGAGTGAACGGTAAATTCTATTGAATAAATAAAGTATGCTAAAATTGTAAAACTGTAGAAACAACTTGCTTTGCTTGAATGGTGGTAGTTATCTACGAGAAGACATGTGGTTGTTACGCACATCCATTTGAGAAGATTGATTACAATGAGGCTCCATAGGCCTTTATAACAATACACATCCAAAAACCTAACCCTAGGAGATGAAACACCAAAAGTTATGTGGATCCCGATGGGTAAGTTGGTACTTCAACTTCCCTGGGTCGTAACTTTTGCATTCAACCTTTATTTTAGGTGTGTGATAGCCCGTTGGAAAGGTATTTGTGAGAAATATACATTATGCCATCAAAATATGACTTTGTAAGCCAAAACAACACTATTTAGGGCCCCAAAATGGCCCTGGAAGGACAAAAAGATGTACTGACATGAAATCTTCCAAAATAAGCCAGTTGGATTAGGTGGGTAGCCAAAAATCTCCACCTGAAAATTGTGTAGGGATTTAGACAGCCTCGAAAGTGTAGAGCCCACAATTACAAATAAGTACAGAAGAACGTGTTTAGCTAAAAACTGTCAAGAGCAACTAGTTGGAACAGGTGGGTGGCCACCAATATCCACGTGGATCAGTCCTCCCCCCTTAGGAGGAAATGGTATCCATTGTGTTGAGTGACGCCATCAGGTGAGAAAACTTCTGCTGAATTTGGCCCCTGGTGAGCCACTTGCTTTGGTGTAGGCGTTGCTCTTCGTTGACAACTCGATAAATCTCAATCCTCTGTTGGCGAGTGCCCTTGACCTGTGTGTCTATTATCTGATCATTAGATTCATGTTCCATGCAATTAGGGTTGAGATCTATTGGTTTCAATTTTTCTTCGATCTCTGAGGTGTCCAATAATGGTGGAAAATATGGTTAAAGGAGGTCCACATTTAACACTGGGTGCAAGCCAAGGAAGGGTGGAGTGTTGAGCTCAAAAGGATTTCTACCCACAACCTTGGTGATAGTGTAAGGCCCATAGCAAAGTGGACGTAGCTTTTGATGGGGCTTTGTAAGGTGCTCTTTATGCAAATGTAATGAGACCTTGTCTCCCACATGAAACTAGTGCGATACCAGGTGTTGATCATGGCATTGCTTGTACTTAGCATTGGCTTTCTGAAAAATATCATGGACTTGTTGGAAGATGTGATGAATAAACTCAATGAATCTGGTGGCTTTGTTAGCCTTAGACTGAACATGGGAATATTCTACCAGTGTGGTTGCAATAGGTAGTGCAACATCAATGGGACCTAAGGGTTGGAATCACAACCCACTTGAAATGTGATATGGTCGGTGGAGCTATGGAGAGCCATGTNTAGCTATGATGAACATAAGGAAGACTCTCATCCCATATACATGGATGCTTATATTTGTAAATGAACATGATGTGCATAATCATCCAATTGATGACCTTTGTCTGGCCATCGGTTTCAGGGTGTTAAGAAGTGGATTTAGTGATCTTGGTGTCTAATAGTGATCAGAGACTTGACCAAAATGTGTTGAGGAACATGCTATCCCGATATGAGGTGATGGTCTATGGTATCCCAAAATGGAACCACACCCATTCGAAGAAGAGCTTGGAAGTATTTACCATTGTGATGCTCTTCTTATAGACTGTGATAATGGCCATATTTGAAAACTTATCAGCCACCACAAATACAAAATCATTTTTGTTCTTGGTGGATGGAGGGACAAACATTTAATATATCAATATGGATTCCCAAGGACTCTCGGGAGTAGGAAGAGGGGTGTATAGGCCTTTCTTCTTGATGGTTGGCTCGACAATGGCATAGGCAGTGCAAATATGATATACTTGCTGACATCTTGTTGAATTTTTGGCCAATAAAAATGTTTCTATAGAACGACCACATTTTTCTCCATGCCAAAATGTCTCGTGATCCGACTATAGTGAGCCTGCCAAATTAGCTTTGCACACTCGCTTGTGGAAACACAGAGATGGCCTAGATGGCATAACATTCCACCCTGGATGTGAAAATCAATGACATTTGCTCCTATACCCAAGATCTCATAGGTGGTAGCGAAGTTAGGGTCACACTGATAAATTTGGGGCCACTAAGATGCCTCATGCCCATAGGAATGGAGCACTATGATGAGTGTAACAACAAGAGGGAGACTGAGGCAATCAACAAAACAATTTATGCTCCCTATTTTATACTTGATGTTGAGATGGAACTGTTGTAGGTATGTGGACCACTTTTGATGGCGGTCGTTCTGCAACTTCCCTCTGTCCATATGAAGTGTAGAGGCTTGTGATCAATGTGGATGATTGTCTCCTTTCCCAGAATGTGATGTTTCCATTGATGAAAGGCTTGCACAATGGAATGCATTTATTTTTCATAGGTGGGGTATTTCCGGACAGTATCTGAGAGTGTCTCACTATGGTATGTTAATGGATGACTATGTTGAGTGAGAATTGCGCTTGCAGCATAGTTAGAGGAATCGGTCTCAATCTCGAATGATTGTTGCAGATCAAGTAAGGAAGTACTAGAGATGAGCACAAGCGATGTTTTAAATCATAAAATGCTTGTTGTTCTGTCTTCCCCCATGTAAAGTTTTTCTTTCCACCGTGCTTGGTTACTTGGGTGAAGGCCCATGCAATATGGGAGAATCCCAACATGAATCTTCAATAGAAGTTAGCAAGTGCCAAGAATATTTGAAGCTCATCTAGTGTGGTCGCGGCTGGCCAATCACGAGTGACTTGGATCTTAGTTGGATCCACATGTACCCCATGCCCATCAATAATGTATCCCAAGTATTGGAACATGTTCATGCCAAAGGAGCATTTTCCCAAGTTGGCATATAGCTTGTGTTGTCATAGAGTGCCCAAAACTGTTGAATATGCTGCATGTGCTCCTGCCAAGTTCTGTTTAAGATGAGTATGACATCAAGATATAACACCACAAAAGAGTTGGTGAAGGGTCTCAATATATCATCTGTCAATATCATGAAAGTTGTTGGTGCATTTTTCAATCCAAAGGGCGCGACCAGCCATTCAAAGAGACCTTCTTTAGATTTGAAAGTTTTCTTCCATACATCAGTTGGTTCGATGGGAACCTGGTGGTAGCTAGAATTCAGGTCAATATTGTTGCAGAACTTTTCCCCCTTGAGTTGGTCAAGAAGGTCATTAATTTAGGGAATTGGGTACGGGTTCCTAACTGTGATTTTGTTTCATTCTTTGTAATCAATGCAGAGACACCATGTCTCATCTTCCTTTTGAACTAGCACAATTAGTCTTCTGCAAGGGGAGGATTTGGGTCAAATGTACTCCTTTTAAAGAATCTCTTGAATCTAGCACTTGATTTCGTCATTTTCCATCAGCGAGCGAAAATAGACAGGTCCATTAGGCATTAGTTCACTAGGAGTTAGATCAATTGGATGCTTGACTTGGTAGTGCATCGATACCCTAGTGGGTGAGGAGAAGATGTCTATGTACTCTTCCATGATCCTGTACACTAGATTTTTCTTCAAAGAGAGGCTTTGTGTAGAGGTCACAGATGTGGTAGAGACCTTCTACTTACTATGAGCACAGATCACAAAGAAGGATAAATTCTCAGTCTATGAAATGACCTTCATTTATTAACAGATATTAAAGAAATACTGGTAGGGGACGCTACCTCTGGTATCCTGTACAATTGTCTACCCAAGGTAATAATAACACTGCAGGGTCTAGAATCATACACAACATGTCACTTCCACAAATATGGATGGCCTAAAAGAACATCACAAGCTTCAAGCAGGGAAATATCACACAATACCTCATCTTTGAAGGGCTTGATGTCTTAGGGAAGATGATATTGTTGGCTGATGCAAAGATCTCATCCTTGGAGAAGCCACCCAATGGTGTAGGGATACAGGTGTGGTTTTATCAGTAGGTCCAACCACTTGAAGACCTCTACTAAAATCATGTTCTTTTGAATGATGCTATCAAAAATCAAATGCAGCAGAGTCCCCTTTACCCACATTTGAGTGAAAGAGGTGTTCCCCTTCCTTTGTTTCTTTTGGTTCACTTGGATGGACTTTGGTGGTAGTGACAGTGGCACTGGGTTCGGCATCGATGATCCACTTCTGACTTTTTGTATTGGATTTGGAGTCAGAATCTACCTCTGACTCATAATATTTCATCTTGATCACCAGTGAGTTCTTGGAGCAACCTTATTCAGTGTTGTGCCAAGGAATTTTATGGTATTCACACCACTTTCCTGTGTCCTTCTTTGACTTATCATTACCTTTCTTGGGTTGTGGCTTAGACTGTTTGTCTGCACAGAAACCATCTTTGATCTATCCCTTGTTTGGTGGGTTGGGACTGCCTTTTCCCTAATTCGACTATGAGGAATTTGCATATCCAAACTCTCATCTCTTCTTCTTAAATTTATGATCGATCTTGACAACATGCCTATAAGCCGCATCTAATGATGCAATTTCGAAAAAATCCATTTTTTTTTAATGTATCTATGCAGAAAGTCACGGTATTTGAGAGCCAAATGTCGTTCAAAGTATTTGATACCCAATATGGTGTGTAGATTAAGGAAAATATTGGTGAAATTTTGTACTTTCTGGTCCCTTTCTTAATGCAGTGTGGTCCATCTTGTGTACTGGTTCTCATAGCTTCCAATAGGGTAGTATTGTTCTTTAATGGCATCCCTGAAGGAATCTCAGTTGGGGCTGACTGCAAATATTGTATATTCCTCTATGGCCCTTTGTTCAAAGTATGTATCCCACTAGTCCTTAACATGGGGGATGACCTTGATGAGTGCAAAAGTAATCTTTTCCCTATCAGAAAAATTGTAGACTGAAAAATACCCTTCAAGCAGATTCAACCATTTATCTACAACATCCACATCTATCAATCCTTCAAATAATGGATAACAAAATTTACTCAAGTACCTTGAAGGGTGTTGTTTGGCCGCTTGATGAAGATGCTTCTCCTCTAGGTCGCCACCAAAGGATTTGCGTAATCTTTCCATCATCTTGTTCCTTTGTCTTGCAAGGTCTGTAAATTCTAAACTTGTACAATGTCTACTGTAAACAAATATTCAGAAAAGAACAGAAAAGATACAATGGCAAATAAAAACATTACACAGAGATTTTTCCCCTGGAAACACAAACCGGGAAAACCAGCATATATTATATTCATACATTGTGTTACATTGTTTACAATACAATATACATATAGGAGCCAGGGGCATTCAAAACCCTAACCCAATGACTTGGATTAGTCCAAAACCCTAATTCCTTAACCGAAAATAGAAAACCATCGGCAAAAACCATGTGCTGAAAAAACCACCTAAATACATGACATGTTTCCCGAGGTAGGTGTCATGTTTCCCTAGGCATGAAAGGCCTCCCTTCCAAGAAACACAGTTCCATGGTATCCCAATGCCTCCTCATGTCTCATTGCAACCTGAAATTCTCGAAAACAACGGATAGAAAGAGATTGTCCACCCAATAGTCTCCCAACATCGTGGCTAACCTAACTTGTCTCTACCTCCGCCTCCACCTATCAATCAAATTGTCAAAGCTGCCCCTGTCCACTCACCAGTACAGTCTTCCCATGCAAGAAAAAGGTTAAAAATCGAGGCCCACCATGCCCCTAACGAAGGAAAAACCATTGTTTCCCCTTTCCTCACAATCAAATGACTCTGTTAAATCTTTGTCCTCCCACATGCATTTGAGAGATTATTTCTCTCATGTGATCAGTGATATTAGGCCTAAAGGATCCACACAACCTAATGAAAATTTAGAGAGATCAAAAGGTGACAACAGCAACAAGGGAAAGAATGCCTCTGAGAGTGGAAAATATGGATTTTAAGTTTTTATTTATTAATTGTTGAGAACAGATGACTTTTGAAAATTTGGACAACACACTATTTTTTGGATATATGGGTAATATATTTTTGGAAATAATTTCAATTATCATTGATATAAATTGTCAAAATATGAAAGTGGTGATGGGAGTCACAAGGAGGGATGTTTTTTTTTATTAACTAGTTGTGCTATCATTATTAGAGAACTAAAGGGAGTCATAAGGGGTCCCACCTACTAGTTATTATTTATTTAAAACCCTTATTATGATTATTACTTTCCCCCTTAACTAAAAGGTTGGTTGAGTTTTAGTTAACTTAAATAAGGAAGTAGTTCAACTACTTCAACCAATTCTAATTTGCTTAAAGGAAAAAGGAAAGGAATGGACAAGGAGAGAATAGAAGGAGAAGCATACTAAGGTTTTCTCTTTGAGTTTTGTTGAGATAATTCGGTTTTCATTCATTCCTTAATTCATTAGAATCCTAATTCTTTTTTATGATAGCAGGGTCCAATTATAGACATCAATATCCAAGGCTGAATTACATCATTCGGACACTTGTTTTTCATAGGTGTTGATCTATCTTTGATAGTCTGTGTAGACTTGTATGTTTGTGAATTAGATTTCATGACTCAAAAAGGATACTGTGCATAGTCGAGTGGGAAACAATCTGTGGCCTGTTCAACTTGGGAAAGACCTGAGTCTATGTTTGATTTGAGAAATTTAATTAGGGGTAGTGGTTGATGTTTTTTTTATGCTGAACAGAGCTGAAGCAATATGATTGTGTGTTCCTTGGATTTTGTTTTAAATACAAAAGGGAAGGAATTGAAAAGAAACATAATTATTTTAAACAATATGGGTGAAGTCATGAAGATTCTGAGTATAATTATATTATGCGTTAATTGAAAGTTTTTAGGGAATTGAATGTGGGACAGTGAACAAGTTTTAAAACACAGTATTGTTTAATTGGCCACAATAATTGTTTAAATTGGTGTTGGATTGTTTTCATTAAATACATAATTGTTTTATGGGTTACTTAATTGGTATTTCGAGGAGTTTCTCTCTTTTTCCCTACCATTATTTCACTTTCCACTCCCCTCGCCTTCCCATATTTACTATCCATTCCCTTTTCCTAAAATCTAATTATAGTAAATATAAGTTATGTATTATGATAGTTAAAGGACCGTAGTGATGAATTACAATGATATATTCTTTTGGTTTACGATACAGTTGATTGTTTGTTGTCTATGAGCAGTAATCATGATCTTTCCCCCCTCATTTTAAATTTTTTCACTCAATAAAACCCCTTGCATATCCCAGAACCTTTTTTCACCCCCTTCTCATTAACGACTATTAAACGATTGTATGGATTGGATTGCATCAGTCTGATATGTTGTTGAGCCAAATTTTATTTCATATTTTAAAAGAGTTGTCATGTATGGTTGTTAAAGAAACTATTTTCTAAACAATTATGCATACATGAATGATCTTTTTCAGCAGAGGTAGACATGGAAGGGGTTATCGAGGAATAGGTAATTGGAACAGGGGCCCTAGAAGGCCAATATTATCTATACACTTTGATGTAGACTTGCAAGAGTTAGGCCAGCTATTTTAAGACAGATTTTTTAACTAGATTGGACAAGGAGTGGTCCAACCGGGGTGTGAAAGGCCTCCCTTCCAAGACCCATAGGTCCCTGGCATCCCAGTTCCTCCTCATGTCTCACTGCAACCTGAAGTTCCTGAAAACGACGGATGGTAAGAGATTGTCCGCCCATCAGTCTCCCAACATCGTGGTTGGCCTAACTTGTCTCTACCTTCTTCTCCACCTATCAATCAAATTGTCCAAGTTGCCTCTGTCCACTCACCAGTACAGTCTTCCCATGCAAGAAAAAGGTTAAAAATTGATGCCCACCATGCCTCTAACAAAGGAAAAGCCAATGTTTCCCCTTTCCTCACCCTCAAATGAATGTGATAAATCTGTGTCCTCTCGCATACATTTGAGAGATGACTGCTCTCATGTGATCAATGAGATTAGGCCTAAAGGCTTCACATAGCCTAAGGAAAATTTAGAGAGATCAAAAGGTGACAGTACCAACAAGGGAAAGATTGCCTCCCAGAGTGGAAAATATGGATTTTAAGTTTTTATTTATTAATTGTTGAGAATAATTGACTTCTGAAATTTTGGACAACACATTATTTTTTGGATATATGGGTAATATAGTTTTGGAAATAATTTCAATTAACATTGATATAAATTGTCAAAATATGAAAGTGATGATGGGAGTCACAAGGAGGGATGTTTTTTTTTATTAACTAGTTGTGTTATCATTGTTAGAGAACTAAAGGGAGTCACAAGGGGTCCCACCTACTAGTTATTATTTATTTAAAACCCTTATTATGATTTTATTACTTTTCCCCCTCAACTAAAAAATTGGTTACGTTTTAGTTAACTTAACTAAGGAAGTAGTTCAACTACTTCAACCAATTCTAATTTTCTTAAAGAAAAAAGGAAAGGGATAAACAAGGGGAGAATAGAAGGAGAATCATACTAAGGTTTTCTCTTTGAGGTTTGTTGAGATAATTCAGTTTTCATTCATTCCTTAATTCATTAGAAGTGTAATTAATTTTTATGATATTAGGGTCCTATTGTAGACAAAAAGATTCAAGGCTGAATTACATCATTCAAACACATGTTTTTTAAAGGTGTTGATCTATCTTTGATAGTCTGTGTAGACTTGTCTATTTGTGAATTAGATTTCATGACTGACAAAGGCTATTGTGCAGAGTCGAGTGGGAAAAAATATGTGCCAAGCTGATCCAACTTTTAAATTTCAATTTTTTACATTTTGTCAGAAGTCCTTTTGTATGTTTCATCAAGCACGTCTAAGTTTGACTTTGGTCCAAAACTTCCTCAGGGAATTTTGTAAAGAAAACGATTTTTTGATGAATTGAAATGAAATAAATGATTTCTTTATGTATCATTTGTTTTGATTATTGACTTGGTGTCTTTATTTTTCTCTCTATATTTATTTCAGCATCTGTTATATTAAAAAAATTACATAAATAATGAATTTTGAAGCAAGATTTTATTTATAAAAAACCATCCTAAGCACTTGTAAATAATACTTGTGAATTAGGATACCAATTTTGATGGCTATAAATATAGGGTGATATTATCGTCTATATTTCTTTAGCCAAGATCTGAAAATGATTGAGTAAGATCATTTCATATCTTTTCCTCAACATTTATTTGGCAACCATACTGGGGAGATCTTCAATATCTCTCTGGTTGATTTTTATTCTTGATTATCATCGAATACATCTATTTTTATGATATCGATTCTTTGACTGTTTTATTTCTTAATGATTGTGCATGTTGCAAGGAAATCCAATATTGAGCCCGATCTTCAAGATCAGACCAACATTGCTTTGAATTTGTTTAACACCATTTTAGACACTGCCAATACTCGGGCCGAGCTTAATTATTCATGGAAAGCAATTGAATGAGATATTAGTGCCAAAGAACGTTGGGAAGATAGACGTAGATAGCCTAAAAATCAGCAGTAACCTTCTTGTTCCTTCATCCTTGGACTTCTTTCATGTCCTTAGACCCTCGTGTTTCTAGGATAAGAAGAGGCTTATCACCTAAAATTAAACCTATTGTTGAAATAGGAAGAAGGAACATTGTGTTATCTACCCAACAAAGTTCTCTAAATAGAACCTTGTCTAATTCATCCATATTGTTTTTCTTTCTCTCACATATCATCCACAAGATGGCATCTAGTGGTGGCTCTCGTGGCACTAGAATTGCTTCCTCCTCTCAGTATTCATCTTCGTTAGTGATTGGTATCTTATATAACCACCATATCCCTGTCCAATCTACCAAAAATCCCACCAAAGTCATTAAAAAGTATGGGATTTTTCATTTTGAAGAAGATGCCACAACCACACCGTGGCATGTTTCCTTTCCTCTTAACCTAACACATGCTATTCATCCACTTCCTAAATTCAGAGATCATCTCCCTAGGTTTTCGGGGAATAACAATGTCATTACAATTGAACACCTAGTGGCATTTTCTAATGCTTGTCACAACATAGTGTTAGCACTAGAATTCACCTCTGGATTGTAGCAAAGATAAGCCCTGTACCCATTAGTTTGTATGTCACAATGAATAAATTTAAGGGGGTCTAATGGATGTAGACTCAGGATTATATCACTTTAACTCAGAAAACTAGGCCAGAAATTCACAGTGAAGTGAGGACCCCAACTAACTTTAGTCAGTGAATGAGTTTAAGTGTGAGTAGAGGGAAGAATTGGTAAGGAGGATGTAGAGGTCTTCTATGGACATCAGGTCTTCCAATATCCTAAGGAGGAAAATATCAAAATACAACATCCTCTTGGGTTTAAAGCTTCAAGCACTAAAACATGTTCAAGCAACATAATCGCAGTAGAAAAAAATAAAACCTACATTATCCTGCAACTACCACAACTCAATTGGATCTTCCATGCCCAAGCTTTCCAGTGTAAGAGGGAAAAGGAAACATGAGAAACTGAGTAAAAATGATCATGATACTGCTATAATCAAACCTACACTACAACATCATAACAATCCTCGGATGGATCTTCCATACTCGAGTGTTCTAACACAAAATTTATAGAGAGATGGAAAGGAAATGACTTCTATTAATTTGACAGTCTCCAATCCAAATACATAACTAGAGCTTCATAAAAAACTTTACAATCCGGAGTGTAGCTCAACCATCGACCCAAACAAAATATGAGAATGACTCCTATATACTCAGAGAAATTCGCCAGTGATGGTGAAGGCATGTATGAGTCACCTCATTCAAAGTCTTACTTCTGCATGCTTTCTGGTAGACTGAGCATGTAGTCTTCCGTCAGACGTGAGATTCTGTCATACACAATAGTGATTTTAGGGGGGCCTGTAAATGAGCCAAATCGCTGACAGTCCTTCCTTGGGATTTCTATTTATGGTGGAAATGATGTTCAACCACCTCCACCTGCTTCAATAATTATATTTCTCATGATCGGGAAGGCCTAAGTAAACTCTGCACCTGTAGAACTTGGCGGCCTCTACATTCTGTCTTCTGGATTTGAGTTAGATGCTTGCAGGGGTGGATTGATAGGTGGATGTGGAGGCTGGAGAAATCGGCATGAAGTGATGAAAGGACAGTAACCAGGTGAGAAGGTACGACAACAAAGTGGAGGATGTTTGGGAAAGCATGTGTCGAAGTGTAAAGGGAGAGGAGTATGATTGGTCAAGAGGTGAAACATGGAAGTGATGGTGGAGGTGACATGGAACAGGAAGGTGATGAGGAGATCGAGGAGAGGCTGCATTGGCAGGCGTGATGGGGACAACAACAATGCAAGAGGAAGAAACATGGGCACAGGTGTTGTGAAGCGAGAGGAGGAGGTGGAAAGAAGATGTGACATGAAGTGGGAGTGAGGAACAAGTGTAGGGACATAATAGGGAGCAAAAAGATTGGGGGAAAGCAAAAGAATACGATAGAACTAGTGGAAAACAGGTGGCAAAAGGAGCAGAAAATGGTAAGGGAGAGCAGTAAGCGGTCTACGCAGAGGGGGGGTGGGGTGGTAAGTAGTAAAGGTCAGGGGTGGGGGGTCCAAGTTAATGAGGAGGCACCATGATAGTGGGGGGCCCGCGCTCAAAAACCACCAACTCGAACCTCCCCCATTAAAGGTAGAAGGTCGGGGGGGTCCGACATGGATCTTGCACCATAAATCTGAGCACCCAGATCTCAGCTGCTCAGATCTACGTGCCCCTTAGTATAATGCCCTTGGGCACCAAAAACTTAGGATAAGGCCACTTTATGGGGTTTTTTCATGTTTCTTGTCACTTTTTCGCCATGGTGTCCCTTGTTAAGGGAAAAACACCCCCTTTACAAACCTTTGTGATAGCATTTGGCTCCATGGGGGATAGAGTCCTCCTTGCGAGGCTCTAGGAACTCTTTTTGCAGTGTTAGTGCCTTAGTGTTGGGTTGTGGAGTCATGCTCTGAGATGCATATAGCTTACACTATTCTACTTATAATAGAAAAAAAACACACATGCTCCAGGGAGATTATTTATGTATAACCTTGGACTATCTGATATTTTACAAAAGGCTAGGTGAAAGCAAACTTCCACCACAGCCACCCAGACTATCTGGTCAAATGATTATTTTCTTTGCTGCAGCTGATCCACAAAAAACTAGGGAGATATGATATTAGAATGAGAAAATGGATTGGAACACTGACCATGCCCCCAAATGACAATAAGGAGAATAATTATGCAGGCTCCAATGCCTTTTGAAAACACAGCTCCATATATTGACCCATCAGGTCACAAAATTTATAACTAGGGAAGCTCAACTAGAAAGAAACTAATTCATGTCCTTCATCATGGCTCGCCCGTCGTGTGGTGTTCTCAAAGGGAAAAGGTGGGTGGAGAACTGATGTAGGCTTGATGATACCAGGAGATACCTTCTCAATTATAGGTCCTGGACATGAGATAAACTGCCCACTAAGCTCCTCCTTTACATATTGCTTTGTGTTTTTTGCAAGTCTAGGATAGTTGATTTCCACCCGATGCTTTTACTTATTTAATAAAGTAAAAGGCTCTATAGTGTGGTCTTGGCAACCTTTCATAACACCATACTCGTCTGTGAGTATTGGTGAAGTAATGCAATTCAAAAATTTCAGAAAATCTGAAATGTATGGCTCCATGTATATGGCCATAGGATGATGAATAATGCGACAAAATCCTTGTTTCTTTAGAACACCAGGCTGCTCCTCTGTAAACTTCTCTTTGTTTGCAAATAAATGTCCTCCCTTTTATTTTGAAACCAAATCTTGATCATCAACAATTTATGTCTCTTCTTCATAAGAATGGTAACAATATAAAGGTGCAACAGGATTTAGAACATCATAACTATGATCAAACAAGAACATACAATTATCTAAGCAATCAACCACTCCTACATGCTCAGAATGTTATGGAAACTGATCATAATATTAATATGCATTCCTTCCCATAGAAAAATATTCAAATGTTGAAGAACCTGATTCCAACTATGAATCATACCTGCTTCCTTGTTGTTTTTCTAGATCTTATTCATATTCACTATCTTCTTGCTCAAAATATGAAACAGATTGATAGTATTCTTTCTCATGTACATGAAACTTTTCGAGATATGTCTTCCTATGAACCCACTTTCTAGCCCTGATGTTCTCTTTGACTTCTTTAGCATCTTCAAACATGTGTCTTAATGATGAATATTTCCTCTCTCTCATGAGAAGGACCAACTCTAGATGCCGAGCCATGACACAGTACACCATGGAAATAGTCTCTGTGAGTCTGATCTCCATAGGCATAGTATGATAAACACTGTAAAACCTCATGTTGAATATATCCAATGCTTCCTCTTCCCCTCTCCTCAAGGGACTTGTTCTCACCCCAAAACTTTAAAAAATCATGGCATAGCTTAGTCCAGGAACCAATAGAACCAGCCTCCAGACAGCTAAACCACACAACAACATCTCCAGACAGGGAATGTGAGAACAACCTCATGGTAACATCATCATGAAGGATGTCAAACTGATCAATAAAGTTCTCAAATGCCCCCAAGTGACTCTCAGCTATAACATGATCCTCCCCAGAAAACTGGGGAAGATACTCAAAGGAATAAGGAGGACATGGATGCAGATGATGTGGCAGCCTTAGAGGCTTAAACATCTTGTCTCTAATCTTAGCTTGAAAACTTGTGGGCTGAATATGGGATTCAAGAAGAGGATGGGGAAGCTCATCAGAAACAACAGGAGGTAATGGGATCTAAAGAGGCTGTCAATTATTTTCAACCTCCTCGGGGCTACAAGGGTGATCAGTTTCAAGAGGAGATGCAATACAAATTTCACTTTTATGAATAGGCTGAGGTGGAGACAAGAGATCGGTATCTTCAACACAAGAAGAGGGCATGTTTTCATCTTTTAAGGATGGGTAAATGAAGGGAGGCTTATTATCATCTGAATATACAAATATGTGGATAATCCTTTTTATACGTAAAGGGAAAGATAGAAATGAGTTGATAAGAAAGAACAGGAATCCATGAAGCAAGCTCATAAACTGATACCTGGTTATACCCTTCGGCATGGTCATGTTTTTGTCAGCGGGATCCTCCCCAGTGGAGTCTTTGAATGTGGAGTCTCCAAGTGTAATATGAAATATTCAATGGCTCTGATATCTGATGCACCTTCAGAATCAGAGGCTCATTGTCGTTCTACCTAAGGAAAATATTCAATTCGTCCCCGACAACGTTGTCGAAAATGTTAGTAGTAGAAGTCGTCTCTATATTGTAGCAGAGGTAAGCCCAGTACCCATCAGTTTTTATGTCACAATTAATAAATTTAAAGGGGGTCTAATGGATGTAGACGTAGGATTATATTTCTTTAACTCAGAAAACTAGGCTAGAAATGCACAGTGAAATGAGGGCCACAACTAAATTCAGCCAGTGAATGAGTTTAATTGTGAGCAGAGGGAAGACTTGGTGAGGAGGATGTAGAGGTATTCTATGGAAATCAAGTCTTCCATCAGCCTAACGAGGAAAAAATCAGAAGACAAGATCCTCTTCGGTTCAAATATTCAATCATTGAAACATGTTCAAGCAACACAGTCGTAGCAGCAGAATAATTAAATCTACATTATCCTGCAACTACCACAACTCGACTGGATCTTCCATGCCGGAGATATCCAGTGTAAGAGGGAAAAGTAAACATGGTAAACTAAGTAAAACTTATCATGATACCACTATAATCAAACCTACACTACAACAACATAAAAATCCTCAGCTAGATCTTCCATACCCGAGTGTTCTAACAAAGCATTTACAGAGAAATGGAAAGGAACTGACTTCTATTAATTTGACAGTCTCAAATCCAAATACATAACTAGAGCTTCATAAAAAAAATTACAATCCAGAGCGTAGCTCAACCATCGACCCAAACAAAATATGAGAATGACTCCTATATACTTAGAGCAATTCGCTAGTGACAACAAAGGTGTGTTTGAGTCACCTCATTCAAAGTCTTACGTTTGAATTCTTTCTGGAAGACTGAGCATGCAGTATTTTGTCACACACAATAATACTTTTAGGGGGGCCTGCAGATGATCCAACTCGCTGATAGTCCTTCCTTGAGATTTCTATTTATGGTGGAAGCGATGCTCAACCACCTCCACCTACTTCAATAACTGTCTTTCTCGGGATCAGGAAGGCCTAAGTCAACTCTTCACCTATAGAACTTGGTGGCCTCTGCATTCTTCCATCTGGATTTGAGTTAGATGCTTGCAGGGGAGGCTCAATAGGCAGACGTGGAGGCTGGATAAATCGGAACGAAGTGATGAAAGGACAGTAAGCAGGTGAGAAGGTGCAATGACAAAGTGGAGGATGACTGGGAAAGTGCGGGTCAAAGTGTAAAGGGATAGGATTATGATTGGTCAAGAGGGGAAACATGGAGTTGATGGTGGAGGTGACATGGGATAGGAAGGTGATGAGGATACCGAGGTGAGGTTGTGGTGGTAGGCATAATGGGGACAATAATGATGTAATAGGAAGCGACATGGGGACAGGTGTCATGAAGCGAGAGGAGGAGGTGGAAAGAATATGTGACATGAAGTGGGAGTAGGGAACAGGTGTAGGGAGAGCATAGGGAGTGACAAGATGGGGGGAAATGATAGACATATGATAGTTCTAGTGGAAAAAAAGTGGTAGAATGAGCGGGAAGTAGTAAGGGAGAGTGGTAAGCAGTCTACTCGGAGGGGGGGTGGGGTGGTAATCGGGAAAGGTCAGGGGGATCTTAGTTCACGAGGAGGCACCACGATAGTGGGGGGCTCACACTCAAAAACCACCAACTCGGACCCCCCCTCATCGTTAAAGGTAGAAGGTCGAGGGTTCCGATATGGATTCGGAGCCATAGATATGAGCACGCAGATCTCATCCACTTATATCTACGCAACCCTTAGTATAACGTGCTCGGGCACCAAAAACTTAGGATAAAGTCGCTTTGTCATTTTTTTGCATCTTTCTTGTCACTTTTTTGTGATGGTGTCCCTTCCTAAGGGAAAAACACTCCCTTTACAAACCTTTGTGATAACACATAGGAGCCAATGGAAACAATACTTGCATGCACTTATTCATCAATTCCTTGGAAGGAAATGTTGCGATTGATTTCTTTGACCTTCCTCCTAAAATTTTGTCTACATGGGAGGAGTTATTTTATTGGTTCAAATCCACCTATGGGAAATCTAAAATCCCAGCTAAGAAGTTACGAGAGTACAATAACATCATTTATAAGAATGGTGAGACCATCAAGTCATTCAACTTGTGTTTCACTAAGTTATACAATCAAATCTCAGAACTCATTCGACCTCAAAACCAAGCCGCTTTCATTCATTACTACAATGAATTACCTTCCCCATATCATCATAGGCATGAGGAAAAAGCCATTGATAACCTCGGTTCCACTCTGCATACTTGTTTAGAGTATGAAGAACAGATTGAAAGAACAGTTCTTCCTAAGGGATAATCGGTTAAAAAAACAGACATGTCCAACCTCTTACAACTAGTCCAAGATATGAATAATCGTATGATAGCATATGAGAAAAAGGGAAATTTCTCGCCTCTCACCCTTAGAGCTTCATCCTCTTCTGCACCCCCCTTTATAAATCCAACTGAAAATAAATTTCATCCTAAAGAAATCATGCCTCGAAGTTGGTGTAAATTTTGAGAGGAACACCATGAGGAAACCACATGTGAGGTAAGGAAGAGTGCCAAAGATACGATCTTTGGTAAAAGAACAAAAACTACCATCATTGTCCTAGATTTTGTAGAGCCAGAGGATGTCATGATCATCAATACTAGGAACAAATCTAATGATCCCAAAGGAAAATATGATCCTCCCCGCAAATCTTCTAGCCCGAGATCATCCTCACCAACTACTACAGTTCAGGTTTCTAAGGTTTCTGAAAGTTGAGGAATTACCCCCCCTCTCCCCTCTTCCAAATACAATATTCTGAATCAGTTGGACAATATCAAATCAGATGGAACCATTCTAGACATGGTTGTCATCTTTGAACAATAGAGGCATATAAAACAATTCATGGAAGGAAAATCTTTTGTTGTAGCGAACCTCTCTAAAGTGGTAAATGAAGAGGATTCATCTGTAAATAAACTAGTTGTACATAACTTTATATACCCTGTAAAAAATCCCTCTTTTTATATTTCTCTAAAGATTATGGATAAGATCGCCCATTGTTGCCTCATTGATGGTGGTTCGGGCCCAAGTGTGATGTCGAAGATTATTATGGAAGATCTAGGATTGTCTTGTACAAATGAAAGCTCCAGGAGCATGCTCTAAAATAATAGTCTACAACAAATGACCATAGGTGATATTAAATATGTGACCTTAGTTTTGTGCGCACACCCTGGAATAAGGACAACCCTTAGTATTCAAGTAATTGATATGCTAGTAAGAATTTACTCAATCATCTTAGGAAGAGATTGGTAATAATTGACGGGTCAATACCTCTCACTCGACAAGACACACTTATCCATTCCTTGGAATGGTAAAACCATTATAGTCCTTAGAGAGGGAAGGATTTCACCTTACATAGAAAGTTTCCCACAACCTAATGTGAACTATATCAAAGAGGACCTAGGGGTGTATTCCATATTTTCTGAGGAAGATAACATTCCTTTGGAACAAATTGATTTGGATGATGGTATGTGGCACATGAACTTCGATGGTTCATGCTCTAATGAAGGTAACGAAGCTGGCATAATCTTGTACTCTCCTGTGGGGAAAATTCATAATTTTTCTTACAGGGTGGAGTTTCCTTGCACAAATAATGTCACTTAATTCGAAGCTTTATTATTAGGCATTGAAAATTCCTATAGTCTTGGTTGTGGTCACCTTTCAGTTTTTGGAGATTTCAAGCTTCCTT
>JASDQU010170091.1:13853-27341 GCA_032191745.1 Picea mariana | reverse complement strand
TAGGAAAGCCTACTATGATTCCTTCATTGGGAGGAATATGATTATTTAGAGGAAAGATGATAACCCTATGTGGAAGACTCACCCAGATATCTATGAGTGCTCATGGAACCTCGACAGAGGAAAATTTTGAGATTGTTAAATTTATTGAGAACATCGCCCCATTTTCTATATTACTAGGAAAACCTTGGATTGAAATGGATCAGGCCAGAAGGAAAGAAGAAAAAGTCTTAGAGCAGAAGAAGCAAGAATTAAAAGATTTTATGACTAGGAGGATAACACACATGATTGAAGAACATGAGAATAGATCGAAGCTACTTAGAACTAGAAACTTGGATGTTGAAGTTCAAATAACACAAGCAAACCCACAGACAAGTAGAACACCTACCCCAGATAGAGAAGACATATTAATCTCTGACCCTATGAAAGAATCTCAACAACGCGAAGTTAGTATTCCAAAAGGAGATAAGAATCAGAATGGAAACAGGAATACCGAGATGAAGGTCACCGGGAAGAAGGCTAGAAATCTCAGTAAGAAGAGAGCAAAGATAGAAAGGATACAAAAGGTTCCAGAGGGGACTTCACATAAAGAAGGTTTGCAAGACTGGAACTTTGTCGGGATATCAAAACAAGGCAACATGGCACTTCACCATGGAAAAGCGATATAGTCGTTGAAAACATTATAACCATTAGTCATTACCATTAGCCTAATGACTCGAATGGTTAGAACAACAATAATGGCCCAAATACTTGCCATCAGACTATTGGGACCACGCCGCAATAGAAAGAACCGCATTGATGAAGGCCTCTCATCCGTTGGAGAGATCTATTACATCGTGCCTACTTAGTCCGTCAACTGTTGCACTGAGAACACTTTTGTGAATTGTGTCCAAGCCAACACATTGCTATTGTGTTGTGTTTATTGAATTCAACACCTATTCCATTGCATTTCACACTCATTCATCCACCCGAGTTATCCAATCTAAGCGTGTATGTCGGACGAGCTCAGCGCCGCTGAGAAATCCGTCAAATAAGTTCTCATCGATCTCATGGATGAAAAAGCAATGTCCGCAGGTATTCAAGCATCATCAATGAGAGGAGTACAAGCCTCTCCATTGACTGCTCGTAGATACGGACCATCCCAACCAGCAGCAGAGAAGAGAACCAAGCACTGAGATGACTTAGAAAATGTGAAGCTAATCCTGACCATCATACCCGACTACATCTACCTCTGGCTAGTGCGGTGAGTCATGACAGTGTCACAAGAGACTTTGATTATACCTTGGTTACTGCATACCTTTTGAAGAGGATACATGCAATTAAAGCACAGCAGGATAATATCATGACATTGAAGTTTAGCGACTTCAACCTAGGAGACCACAAGAACCATAGTATGCTTTCTCCTTACAAATACTTGACCAGGACGAAGGGGAATAACTCAAAAACAATCCCCCTACCGTGGACTATAAACCTCGGGCAGTCCACCCTCTTGAATGTAATGAATATTACACACTTTAGAAGGAACCAGGATGTTAACGCGTGTGTTAAGCTTCTGATCTCATGTTACCATGGTGGCTACCTATGGTTATATCGACGCATCATAGGTGATCCAACACTGATCCATAGGATCACTGGATTGAGCATGTAGGGACCCGACCCGTAGGACATCTACCCAGGGAAGGCTACAGATCGCACATTGGCACAGAAGATCAAAGAAACATATGGCGATGTAGAAAAGGGAACGCAAGGCTACAATGTAGCTTCCATCCAAAATGGCACAGTGCGCCTAGCCTACCAGCTGATCACATGAAATATCGTAAGAAAGAACAGACCGACACAGGTCACATGATTCATTGTTGACCTCACTGACAAATGTGTAGAAGGACTCCCGATGAACTGGGTGAAGTACTTGGTCAACCAACTGGAATTAGACTGTTACGAAGCTCAGGATTAGGGCTATGTGTTACACTTTAGCTGTCTCCTGATCCTCATCACTGGATGGTGCGAACTTCCTATACATTGATCCTTTTGAGCTACTCGCTATGAAGTTCACCACGCTCTAGTACTGAAGTGATATGGGAAAACATTGGCAGTCGAACCCGGTTCTTCATACATATTATCTCCAATTGAAGAGGGTTATCCAAGCTTTCCCTCGCATGATGCCAAACACCCTGCATTGGTTCTGACCCCTCATGAAGTCCCACATAGATCGACACTTGATTTATATCACCGTGCAAGTAGATGAGCATAAATAAGAACTTCAGTCATACTACAAGCTCATAGAGGAGGACCTCAAATAGATAACCAAGGACTGGTCTGCAAATCTCCTCATCCTCATTGACCCCACAGAAATTTCAGACCCTGAACTAATCAACAGCCCTGAGACCACTCATGAAGAAACGGATACTCCTGGACCCAATAGAAGGAAGAATACTGAAGAGGTCCAAAACTTGAGCAGTGCATCGAAAGAAACTACTTCAGTATCACCTGGTCGAGGGGGTAATGACAAAGTAGATAAAAAAGAAACGTGCAGAAAATAATATGAATAGAAGCAGGGCAGAGTAACACTGCCTAGGGATCCTGTTGATGAGGCTGATCCCTTGAATAAGAGAAATTTCCCCCCCATGAAACCCACTTCCCGAAATAAATCCAGAGCCACCTTGACTAAAATGCAGACAGTGCTCACTGTAGATGACTTCGACTTCATCATCGCAGCTGTAGCAGATGCCTCATAGGACATATTGCAGAAACATGAAACTAAGTAGGAGGATATGTACAACAGGATCGAGTTTGAACTCAGAGGGGTACAACAAGCCCTTCAATCCAGCCACACAGTATCCACTGCACCCCCGCCATCAGAAGAACCAAAGTTGGGAAATGAGCCTGCCCAACTCCACAGACTAGCTAATGTGACCAAAGATCACCTTCGTCGAGCATAAGTTGAGAAATAGTAGGCCACAACGGTCCTAAAACAAGCCCAAGAAGAAATGGTAGAGCAATGTTGGGTTGCACAAAAAGATAAGGATGACCTTCAAGCCAAGTTTCAATAAGATAGGGTGCAGGTCAAGCAAGAAAAAGAGCAGTTGCTCACAAAGCATCTTGGAGTCAAAGAAGCAGTCGACAGAGCACTTCGCTCTATGATGAGCTTAGATCCAAAGGTAGAGGACCGAGTGGAGCATCAAGTAGCGAAACTCACGAAAGCTATCCAACAGCTTCAACAATGAATAGTAGACTTAGAGCTACGAACAATTTCTAGCACTCCACGGGATGTACGAGATCAAAGAGAAGCAACTTCTCAAAGAACTGTTGAGAGAATCAAGGCCTTCACCATGGAATGTAAACATCTAAGTGATCACAATGCCTAGACTTATGAGTGACT
Organism: Picea mariana; assembly: GCA_032191745.1. Taxonomy (NCBI): domain Eukaryota; kingdom Viridiplantae; phylum Streptophyta; class Pinopsida; order Pinales; family Pinaceae; genus Picea; species Picea mariana. Next base: position 23,965 of record JASDQU010170091.1, on the reverse strand, counting down.
CACTGAGGATCCTGAACTAAAGGCACTGGAGTCACAGCTCCAGGAGGCAAAGCAACAAGAAGAAACAATACAGGCGTAGTTAAATCCTCTATCAATCGTTGAGAGGATGAAGCGATCCCAAAACTAGCACACTGCTCAATCGCAGGTCCACAACATTTAGAGAAAAGTCATAGAAGTGACTCAGAGGCTCCAACCAACACAGGATGAGGCTTTCTAACTATTCACAGAGATTGAAGTCCGAGGAGAAAAATTGAAACAAGTCGTCACTGCAGATGAACATCGTTTAGAGGTACCTATCAACAAAGTAGTAATCCAAGAGTTTGTTGAACAGGAGGTCGTGGCGAAGCAATAGGTCGAAGTAGCTCGAGCCAAGATCGAGGATTTTGAAGCAGAGCTACCTATACCAAAGTGACTCGGGATGAGTCACAGGTGAGTGTTGGGGGCCTGTTGGCTCTTGACCAAGTCCTGAGGATCCTTGGTCATGTTTGACCTACTTTTGGGACTTCAACAGGCTATCGAAGGCAGAGCACAATTCGAAGCGAAGATTGTGGGATCTTGGCCCATTTTTAGGGATTTTTGGGTTTTTAGCTTATGTAACAGGTATGGGGATGTCGGCCCATGGGTTTACCCATGTTTAGGCTCTTTTTGTAATGCATAAATAGAAATCTAGGCGATGTAGGAAGTAGTTCGATCTATGTGATCGAAGAGAGGCTAGACACTATGCTAAGTGCAACTTGTAAATGCTTTGTGCATGCTCTGTTGAGAACTTGCAGATCTAAGTGCAAGTGATTGTAAGAGAATATGAATAGGATTTTTGTTGTAACTCGAGGAGGGAGGATCTAGCAGAGTGCATGCATATCTTCTTTCCTCTACAGAGTGATATATCATGGCTCTGTGCATGTAGAAGATTGATAGAAAGAAACAAAAATAAGAGTTGGTGGATGTAGCCCCAGGGTGGGGGTGAACCACGTATATCCTGTGTTGTGGTTTCTTTGTGCTTTATGGTTGTTCTCTTGTTTATGTGGTTAAATGCTTAGTGCATTGATGTATGCTTAGAAGAATCTAATATGGTAGCTTAGTGCCAAATAATGAGAATGAATGCTAGATATGATCCATGTTGGTATGTTTAGTGCTTGAATCTATTGGATCTGTGTGAATACTACACTGATATATTGTTAGGGTTTAGTTGTGCTGTAAACTAATACTGAATATTAATGAACTATAAATGCTAAGTTCTTTGTTTAGGTGTTACAATCATAGATATGTGTCCCAGCTAAGGTTGCAGACATCTGAGTCCTACAACGACCCCTGCCTCTACCTTGAGTGAGACTTCATTTGCTTCGCAGGTGTTTCTGAAATGACCAATAGTTAGGGTTTTGTTGGTGTGCTGTTGTAAGCATTGAACCCTGGGTCTTCACCCATTCCAACATCCACTCACGTAAGTAAATGCCAGAATCGCCCGATAGGATTTACCCCGTTAAATTGTCCCGTCAGACAACTCACATAGATTTGCATCCATATGGTCATGATGAACATCCGTTTTTGCTAAACTTGGCCACTAAGCCAAGTATAAGGTTCTGAGAACTCACCCGAGAACGCATCGTTTTCAAAGAACATAACCATTTCTGAATTTAGTAGAGTGAACTAGCCTATACAATTGTGAAACCTGTAGTTATGACCCCAGTCCTTAGTCTTCCATAGAAGTTGTGATAACTCATAATCCACAATGCCGAAATCCAGAGCAAGTCAAAGCACCATGTCTAAAGATGAAGTACCAAATGAGCCCTACGACCCCCGAGTTGAGGTCATGGGTGATCTCAAAGGGAAGGTGGAGAATGTAAAGCTCCTAAATTTTGGGAGATGGCTCCAGACATGTTTGGAGGCATGCAATTCATGCCAAGACCAAAATTTGTGAACTTATTCAATTCGACCATCATGAACCTTAGAGACCTACCAGTATTCGGTACCGGCGATGAGGTTGCGTGGTGTACAAAATTTCTGATAAGTAGGGTGCATGACAAAAGTCTCTGGTTGGATAAGCGGTATCCAATCCATGTTGAAGACATCCATCATCTTACTGGACTTTTCGTTGAAGGAGAATATGTGTCAAAAGGTTTCCAAGGTCTTGGTAAGCATGAAAAAAAGAAAGGAGAGCTTATGTTGTATGAAAAACTCAACAGAAAGAGGGTAGTACGCACATGATTAATCGACCGCATATTACCAGAGACAGTTCAAATTAGTTGTTACATCATAGCCAACAAGGTTATGAGATCATACTACAAGGGAGAATGCATGCTATATGCATTATTAGTAGCATACTTTTGTGCCAATGATGCTGTGTTCAATTGGTGCAGATACCTGCTAGAGGAGCTACTAGTGGCATGCAAGGAATCGTAGGAGAAGGGGGGAACCTTCACCTATGGATATCTATTGTTGACATTCACAATGTTCAAGTGGAAGACACCTATGGGAAGGAAGCCAATGCTACCAGAAAAGGGGCACATGGCGAAGATGTTCAAGCCCTGGCAATCCAAGTCGGACTCAGAGAATGTAGACTCCAACACTACAACATTTGCTAAGAGGTACAAAAACCTGATATACGCAACACAGAGGCTATGTATTCTGTAGGAGCTCCTCAAATGCAATACCAGAAACATTTCCTTCAACATGAACCAACACCATATGCTTGTATGGCTGAGACATGTTAGCAGGGAATATTTCCATACAAGGATGTTGTCATTCAATCTAGATGAGGAGGCCTTCAACAAAGAATTAATGGCATGGAAAGGATTCAAATGAAACCCATGCAATTTCGAGATGCATTATATTCTACTTATGGAGCTGCTGAAGAATAAATACAAAGAAGCAGGGGCAGGATGGAGCTCAAGCCCAGAGCCATAGAATCGAGATGCTTTAGCACAATCAAACTCTAAGGAGGAAGATGAGACGCAACCATTGGAGCGTAAGAAAAGAAATCCATCGGTCCTCTGTCGAATGCAAGCTAATGTTGTGTTATCAGGTGAGGACGTCAACTAGATCCTAAGTGTTGTGTTCGTTAATGAACCAATACTAAAGAAGCCCAGAATCAAGGTTTCACCGAATAAAACTCTGAACTTCCAACCACTTGCATCAGTTGTCCCTCGCACTCGCTCAACAATCAAATCAAGCCCCATCATCCACATTTAGGATGACCTTAGCCTAAAACATTTCCATCCACATTCATCACTGAGCACCCTCCATCATCAACACAATCCCAGTCACCAACCCCTGAAACCACCAGTCCACCCCATAACATAAACCAAGATCCGATGCAACTCGATCAGCCAGAGAAAGCAGAGCGAGAACTCCCAGAAATAAGCCAAAAGTTACCTAAGTCGAGAACATAAGTTTCTGGTCCAAACCCCAAAATACCAAAGTAGAGAATGAGAATGAAGGTGACTGGTCCAAATCCAGACATCCAACAACAAAAGACTGAGCCTTCGGTGAAAGAAAAAGACAGCCAAACTGTGGAGGTGTTGCAAAGCCAAAGCAACCAACAAATCCCTTCACCGGCCAAGGGTGAGGGTGCCCAAGAAAGCACAACGTAGGAAGAAGAATCAACAAAAGAGAAGAAGATACCAAAGGATTGGGAGGAACCAAAATCAACACTCAGGTAGAGCATGACATCTACACATGAACAGATGGAGTAGGTTCTACATAACCCTCAACAATGCATAGAACTGATGGAGCTATGCATATCCAAAACATAGGTTTTGACTCTCTTACCTTTAGCGCTAAGGTTGAGGATCACGCCAGAACCGTCAAAAGAGGAGGAGGTAGAGACCTTCTTGGAGCATTCAACAACTAGTGGACTTCCACTGTAGAAATGAGCACCTAGATACATAGCCCCTTCATCCATTGACCTGGTATAGTGGCCAACGATGCACTTATTTGGACTGATCAGAGCATCAACTGATCAACTGGAGCAAAGCCTCTAGTAGGTGGAGAGGTCTTCCGAGGTTGTGAGGGAGGAAGCGTTCCTTGATAAATCCTCAACACAATAGGATGAACAGGCCAAGGCCCATATTGAGCATAGACTGGAAAGAGTGCAAGAAAGCCTTGCTGAAGCCTAGCCGACGATTCATTAGGCCACACCCCAACTTCCTGAAGCCAGTGATGGAGGCGAGTCGAAGCATCAGATTGAGATGCTCCAAGGAGCATGGACACAACTCACCACTCATGCTGAGCATCTGGAAGCACAGTTACTAAAGACTCGACAAGAAGAAGAGAAACAACCTCAGAAGCTGCAAGAGCAGATGCAAAAGATAGAAATATAAGGCAACAATGCCCGAGCAGCACTACACAAGCACACAACAGAATGCACAAATATTTTCAGGGAAGTCAACGATTGGATGGGCATCATCGCTCAATGCAACTAGGTCTAGGAGGATGTTCGTAACAAGATCCAGGTGCTAAATGAAGAAGTTGTGGCCATGATGTATCCGATGGAGAAACATCAGAAGTTCGACCAAATCCAACAGGTGGACAATGAACTGAACGCCCTCTTTGAGGCATAGTTTGTAGCAAATAAAGAGTTGCGCGACTTTCGATCGGTCATTCAAACAACATACATGCAGATGCAACAATAGATTCTGAGTGAAACTTGTTGGTCATGTCTAAGAGAAAGGGGTGTAGTAAAGAGGAGACCCAACAGTTTGTTTCTGAGGTATCACTCATTTCCATGAAGTGGCATAAAATTGGAAACTTTCAAGGAGTGAAGGAGTGAGCCTTAGAGTTGGTACCAGATTTGGGCCCTTCGTTTGAAGAGGAAAAAGAAGAGGAAGAACAAACATAAGAGCATAAGGAAGAAGAAAAGGAGGACAAGGGAAAGCAACAGATGCTCTTAGAATCTATGAAAGAACCAAGTATTTGACTCGAGGGTGAGTCAAGGGTTGTGGTCGGATCCTGTTGGGCTCTTCATTTTTTGGGATAAGGAATCACGCAAGTTTTGACTGAGCATGAGTTGCGCAAGCTTCAGAAGAAGCTGGACAATAGAGCAAGGAAGAGCAACAAAAATCGTATGCGAAAGACAACACAACGCCAACTAAGAAACAACAGTTGCAACAGAACATTAAAGTGTTCAAGACGAGACGGAAAACACAAACTAGCTTATATATAAGGATGAAAATCATTGTAAAATGGTTGGGTTTTTGTTGGTTGTTGTTATTAGGTTGGTTAGCTATTGATTCAGCTAGATTGTGATTAAGTTCAGTCCAATCTTTCCCTCGTGGTGAGGTTGTTGTCAGTCGATTCAAGTCAATTCCTGATTCTGTAATGTAATTGACATATCAGTCTGAGAATTGGAGCTCTGCGTCATGAGTCTTGAGCCAAGAGTCTGTAAAAAGCACTATTGTGTATTTATGATTCTATAACTAAAGAAAGATGTTGAAGATAATATGAGGAGGGACCTGAATTTTCAAAATATGATATGTTTTTGTGTATTTTACTTATGCATTACAGTACTTATTTATGGTTTATAAGTTCTACTTGATGGTTATGAGTTTAGATACTTGTTCAGAATGTAAGTAGGTTCGAATATTGCACACATAATATTCATATATTTTCATGTCTCATGCGTAATATCAAGATGAGTCCCTAAGGTTCTGTGGATCCTCCTAAGCCTTTTCCTTACCCTTCCCTATCTATTTGTATCAGCAACACTTCGGGTGAGACTTCTTCTCTTCGAAGGAGATGAAAATGCCAGCGCTCTAGAATACTTGGTACCTTTTGTTGGTAACCTAAGAAGGACCCTGGTATGATCAAGCTTTCACCAACATTGCCATCCAGTTTCCTATTTTTTTCTCCATCTCATGTTGAGTAAATAGGGATTAGACTGTAGAGTGAGGCACAATGACTTTGGTATGGCTCGTGAGGATGTAAGATTTGAAGTGTTTTGCTTCCTTGTATACTGCATAAGTCTTCTTATCTATAGTAGGGTAATTTAGTTTGAAACCTTGGATATTAGTGATCATGAATGAAACCAGAGCCTCATTGTTGTCATCATCCTTCTGAGTTAATACTGCAACTAACGATTGGTCAGAGGCAAAAGTATAGAAGAATAAATCTTTGTTGAAATCGAGACTTCTTTACACTAGGGCTTGATATATTGTAGTCTTAATATTGCTGAAAGCCTTATTTCATTCATCATCCCACTTAAATTCAACATCTTTATGCATCATTTTTTGTAAGGGTTTGATAGTTTCCGCGAAATCGGGGGTGAATTTCCTCACAAAATTGATTTTCCCGAAGCACAATTGCATAGCCCTTTTGTTGTGAGGTAATAGAAGTTGAGCTATATCCTTAATCCTTTCTAGATCTATGTGAATGCCTACTTGATATATAATGTGTCATAACAACTTGCCTTCCTTGACACCAAAAATAGGTTTCTTAGCATTTAAGGATATATCGTATGTTAGCACTGAAAGTCACACTTTGACTGCTAAAGTGTAACCTCAACACCCATCAGAATGTAAAAGATAACTTTGGTTTTGAATAGGTGGATCAGCAGTATGGATAAATAAAGAGAGAGGGTTGCAAACTGTAGATCAATAGGCTACACCAATGGGCAATGAAGTCACAAACATCCTACTCATTGAAGGCACAAAGATGCTCAACAGAAGACAATATTATATGTTGATAGGTGGAAGAATGAAGAAGGAAAACATAATATAGAATGTTCACTAAACATAGATCCTCTCAATTTAATGAATCAACAAATACTTGAATATAAACAATGACTGATGGGAAAAATACAACAGATCCTCTGCTGCTTAGGGATCCATAAATCATTGATAGCCTTTGATCCTCAAATCTGAAATATATTCAAATAAGAAGAAATATAAACAAAATGGTTAAAATCTGAAATCACAGCTCTCATGAGTCTCCAATAGCAGTAATGCTTACAATCATAAAATGCCGACAGGCTTACAAATGAACACACACAGGAAAATTGCCTGCTCCTACTCTCTCTAGCCTCTCTTGGCTCATGAATCCTCCTCTCCAATAGAGATATCCTTCCTTAAATAGAAAATAGAATCCAAATAAACTTAGGAGGTTGAATCCCATATCTTCCATTGTATTCTAAGCCTTGGAGATAGGTGGCAACAATCAAAGAGACAAAAATCCAACAAACTGCTAATTTTCAGGAATTTGTTGGAAGTCATTAATAAATTGTTTCCACCTCATGCATGATACCTTTGATGGAGATAAATCTTAGGTTCAAGTGTCCCTTGACATATAAATTATCCTTGATAATCCATTCGAATCCTCCTTGATAGGTGGAAACCTCCCAACAAGGCGAATATCAAAACCGTGACCGCTATAGGAAATTCGGTAGCACCGTTGTGCAGATTCGATAGCGCCACTTATATTTATAATATCTCTCAAACCATAATAAATTTTTAAAAACTAAGAGAGTTTTTTGTTATTTTAAATGTTATGAACAAAAACCTCCTCCGGGTTTCAAAAATACCTTCTCAATTGTTCACAATCCAAGTTTTAATTTAGTTACTCAAAACTGGTAAAATAACTCTACACAATTCGTTTGCTGCCAGAATTTAGGTAGCGCCTGCCTGTGTGTCTGTGTGCAATTGGCTAGCGCAAATATGTGAGTGATTTTTATTCTTGAGCTTGGATATTGGGCATAACCCAATATAATTTCAATTTTCCCCAAAATAAATAAAATATCCCATAATAATTATATTCATTTGCCAAAATGAATAATGAAGGATTTATGCAACGTTGAGGCATAAACCAATATTGTGCTAACATAGGCTCCATGGGGGATAGATTCCTCCCTGTGAGGCTCTAAGAACTCTTTAGTTTCAGTGCCTTATCCTAGGGGTTCTCCCAACCTTTAACCTCTGCAATCTGCTTTGATCTGTGAACTTCAACTGAAACCAAATGCAAATGAAAACTGAAACTGACAAAAATGATGAAAATTATGCTTGTTCAACAATCTTATTGCACACACCTACTCTAATTATTTGGAAAATTAAGCATTCAAGTTACATGAAACAACCAATGAATCCATTTCATCATTTTTTCAACTTTTTGAAGCTTTGAAATGTGCTTCCTTAAGCACGAGAGATAATTCTTACTTGAAGGCACGTCAAAGAAAAATTTGGAAATACACTTTCCATTGAAGAAATCAATGAGCCTAGGACCACTTTCTGCTTGCAGACAAGCTGCAAATGGATCCTGAAAAACATCATCAATACTTGCCCATGTGACATTGCTTTGTGTAAAAAGGAAAAGTATTGCATTAGTTCCTTCCTCCAATGTTCTTGGTTGTTGTCTGGCTTTCTTATTTTCTGATTCATCCTTAATGCATATGGCCTTGGTCCACTCCTAGTCATGAGGTGTATTAGGAAAAAGTATTAGTGATGCTTGTCTTTCTTTAATTTCAACCTTTCTCATCTGATCACATGGCATTTGATCTTTGCTGCTTGATGAAACTGAGCTTGTGTCTTCAAGATGAATAGGGGGTTGATAGGGAAGTTCATCACAATTAGAAGTGCTTGGGAAACTACATTCTTCTGTCTTATCTTCTGATTGTGAGGGATATTCATCATAGCTTGGCTTATGGTCCCAATTTCTCAGTTTTTCACCCTCTAAAATTATATTATCATCTTTTTCAGCAACAAAAATATGACATAAGGGTTGAAACAAGCTATTGTTGATTTGATGTGAAGGGTACTTCTCTGATATAAGGTCTTCAACAGTCTGTTCATGGAAATCATATTCATAATCATCATACAAATGTGAATCAATGACCATTTGACTATTAATGGCTGAGGGGATTAGTACAATAGCTGGGACAGCTGGTTGTTCAGTGAAAACATCTTCATAGTCATCAAAACTTGGCAAATCATGGCACACTGGTTCATTAACAATAGGAGGGATTACAACAACAACTGGTAAGCTATGAACTCGTTCATAACAAGCTGCAACACTATTCTCATGATGAAATAAATCTGAACCTAAGATGACCTCTTGACTTAAAGAATCGAGAAAAGGAGGAGAAAGGGAAAGTGGTGGATTGTCCATATTGATCTTTCTCTTGGGGACCTAGATTTTGACATGAATGATGCATTTTTTATTCAAATATAGGAAAAGAATTATGAAACTCATCATCTAAGTCCCGCTCTCTACAAGCATCCCATTCATCATCACTACCAGAGGAATCACTTGTTGAATCCTGAATATATGATGTGTAACCCTCACAACAATTCTCAAAAAGTCTTTTAGCTGGATAAATTATCTTGCAATGAGAATAAAAAACATCATGAAAGTCCTTCAAAGAGGAAATACTAGAAGCAGGGAGTGTTCTATACCATTTCCTCGCATCGTGTTCCAATGAATACATGAACATTTTCATCAATATATCTTCATGATGGATGTCAAACTGCTGCATCAAAGCATGAAATTCATGAACATGCTCAAAAGGGTTGTCATCCTCACCTTCATAAAATCTGGGCTGCAGATATTTCCATTCATCAACTTGAGGCACATGGTGTGGATAAGCATCTATGGCTGAGAAATTGAGTGGGGAAAACCTCTTGGCTAGGATAACCTTCATTTCCATTTAATTTGTCTCATCCCCAATGAGGTCACCAACATATTCTGAACAATGGAGTCACCATGGTGAATGTGCAACCTTGAAGATGTCCAAATTTAGTCACCATCTAAAGTTGTAGCTATGCAGTGTCGTTCTTCCCAGGGATATTTTCAATCAGCTCAAATCCATCCTTGGCAATGATGCCAATTACGTTAGCACTGAAAGTCACACTTTGACTACTAAAGTGTAAGCTCAACACCCATCAAAATGTAAAAGATAACTTTGGTTTTGAATAGTTGGATCAGCAAGATGGATAAAGAAACAGAGAGGGCTGCAAATTGTAGATCAGTAGGCTACACCAATGGGCAATGGAGTCACAAACATCCTACTCATCGAAGGCACAAAAGATGCTCAACAGAAAACAAGATTATATGTTGATAGGTGGAAGAATGAAGAAGGAAAACATAAGATAGAATGTTCACTAAACAAAGATCCTCTCAATTTAATGAATCAA